>OU892280.1:46164534-46182417 GCA_917834065.1 Ceutorhynchus assimilis | reverse complement strand
CCTAGTATTTTTGCTTTTTTATAATTAAACGTGGCAACATGGCACATTTACGTCCAAATTCCTTCCGTAGACTCAGATCCGCTGGGCAAACAATACATGTTTATGGGCCAGGGGGGGTGAGCTGTGAAAGCGGCTAGGAGTAGGGATTCAAAATGATTCCGCTAACTCCGCCCCCATTTTACTATCGCATACTTGGCAACTCTGAAAATGAAACCAGAATCAGTACTACAAAAGTGTATCTTTATCCTTATATTTTACATAATTTTAGAAAAAGATGCGGATACACTCACTGTGCACTGATTGACAAATGGAAATTGTCATAAAATACCTGCAGGTCGCATTTTGACATGACAATTGAATAGAAGCCGCTGATTGGTGGAAAGGTGGAATTCGAGGTGGGATTTATTTTTTTGCAGCGTTGCTAATTTCCATATTTTTCATTGAACAATAACCGCTTTCCACGTGTTAGAGAAAGATACAAAATAACACAAGGATTAATAAGTAGTGTGGAGAAGTAGTGTATGATGCTGCGTTCACCATCCTCCGACGCCTCCGACGCCTCCGTGACGTCTGCACATGCGCCAGCCAGGGCGTCGCGACGCCGTAACGTCATCTGTCAATGTCAGTCACCTGTCAATGTCACCTGTCAATGTCAGTCACCTGTCAATGTCAGTCACCTGTCAATGTCAGTCACCAGTCAATGTCAGCTGTCAACCGTACATCTCTAATTGCCTCCTCCGCTCCGCCCCTTTTTAAACGGGCTGCTGACGTAGTGGGTTGACCTTTTTTGCCATCCCTAATTATAATTACATTTCCAAGTCGACATTAAAACAAGTCCTATGGAGACAAATTTATTTTATTACTTCGATGAACTTTGAATACAATTGCTACAAATTTATCAATACCTCCAAATTTAAAAGATAAGGGGACACTATACATAAAACTTTTTGCTGCTTTATTTTATTTCATTTCCACAATCTTAGATTACAATATCATAACTTCAAAGTCCATGAAATTAAGAAGAAAAAAATACAATTATTTGCTACATAAAAAAAAAACTATATGACAACTCCTGGAATATTCTAGCATAAGGTATATTGTATAATTCATTTGCAAGCCCAAGTACTCACTCATCTCAAATTCAGAACACTTGTACACATTGGCCATGACGACACCTTTTATAAATTGTTGCAATTTTTGGACAGTCTTTATCCGTTACACAGCCTTGTTTAAGCCGAGGATTAGTAGAATGAGATATTATAATGATAAGAAATATGGAAATAAATAGAATCAGAAGATAAACAAACTTTAAATTTTCAGCCATATTTTTTTCTCTTTACATCTAAGAAATAGGATATAATTTGATCTATTTATAGTGTATAAAGTTCACTCTCTCATAAAATTAATTGAATTGGTTAAGCATTTTTAAAATCTAAAAACCCTTTAAATGCCTCTTGATCAATTAATTTTATGTTAAGCATTTTTAAAATTTAAAAACCCTTTAAATGCCTCTTGATTATATTGATGTATTGTGTTTGTTCTTTTCAGACGCTTCTAAAGGAGGTTATATAATAAACTTGATAATCATAAGAATTGAATATTGTTTACTTATATTTTCATTATTTTTTCTTTAATAAAAATTCGTTACTTTTTTAACCTTTCGTCATGGTAAAGGGAAACATTATTTCTTTGCACCCAGTGTTGTTACCAATGAATATAATGTATCATTTGGGTGAGAAATTTTTATGCACAACTAGATTGTATTGTAGGATCAATGTATATTTTGATTAAATAATTGAATCATAAAGAATGTTTATTTAATATAAACTCTCTTGTTTTTTTTTCTCTCCTAGGGTTTTGCTTGCTCCCTCCTATGGGCTGCAGCCATTCACCTGGGCCGGATTCTTCATGTGAGAGCTTGATCTGCATCTGATCCATGTTCTAGAAGCTTCTGGGCGTCTCTGCATGGTCTAGATGAGTCTTTCTGTTGCTATTTATATCAACCCTCATGGGTGTTCATGTTCATCGCAAACCTAACCCTAATAGCCGCAATACACATATTTGCTTTCAATCTTTCCTGCTTTCTTTGCCCACCTTTTTGTTTTCAATTTCCTGTCGCTCCTTGCCCTATGGATCCAAACGGCCTCAACCTTGGTGGTTTGACCTTACCTGACGAAGGTCTAACCCTAAACCTAGCCTCCGAAACTGCCTCATCACCTGTAACACCCCGTTTTCCCAACATAAAAATTTCGTAAAATAAATCAGAGTTTCTCAACACAAACGGAATGTCACATTTCTTTTCATCAAATCATAAACGGAATAAATAAATATTACTCCTTCAAAATCCAACAACGTAATATTTAAAACTTCGCAGTGGAATTATTCAACATCTTAAATAATCTTTGGCACAAAGGCCTCAACATAAAATCTTAGTTCAACAATAATTCTTGAAAACTTCTAAAATAATACGTAAGGAACAGAAAGCAACAACAAAATTCCCATCCCGTTACGTATCAGAGCACCTAAGACACACACTTGTGAGGAGTCCACTCACTTTCGCAACTAGTCTTGGTTACTTGCAAGTTACCCATACGAAGAGCAACATTTTCAAGCAGAAGGGGTGAGATTTCACAAACAACAATATTAAGCATATAATTCATCAATTACATTTAACAACATAAACATCATCAACATATCATAATAATAATCATGTAACATCATATCATCATCATAAACAACTTCATATTAATCGTCGACATCAACTTCATAATCAACTTCGTAAATTAATCTTTAACAACTTGACGACTTTGACTCGACTATGCAACTTTAACTCGACTATGCAACTCTTAACATCTTAAATCATCTTGACAATGCAAATGCATGTGGTACCAATCAGGGCATCAAGCCCTCAACATAATTGAGCGTAAAAAGGCTCCAGGGCATCAAGCCCCCAACATATTTGAGCAAAAGCTCCAGGGCATCAAGCCCCCAACATATTTGAGCGTAAAAAGGCTCCAGGGCATCAAGCCCTCAACTTTGAATAAGTATGCATGGACTCAACATCTTACATCTTAAACATCTTGAGCATCATGAACATCGTATATGACTCCAATAATTTGGATGACATCTTACAACTTTACAACTTAGACCGACATTTACAACTTTATGACATTAATGGTCAACAACAGCAAAACAACAACATATGCAGCAAATAACAACTCTTATACATCATATAATCATTAAAGAATGAATCGCATCAACATGATCATCATAAGTAATACTTAAGGTGCATATTTAACAACATCACATTACTATTAATATTAATCATCTTAATTCAGGTGTTCTGGACAGCTTCTAACATCATCAATAACTTTCATTTCCTACCCCAAGGTCATCTCAAGACTACACGTGCGAAGAGGATCGCAAGGCAACAATTCAAGGCAACCTACCACTAGTTAGAATCATCAAAGCATAGGTTAAATACTCTTAAACACCTTAATTAAACTCATAGTACACAAGCTTTGAAGTTTGGAGACAATCCATAAGTTTTGGTTTAACTTAGAAATAGTTATGCTGAATTTTCATAAAGTTTTACTAAGACCCACTTGGAGTATTTTCATCATAACTCAAAATCTAAAAATTATTTTTGAGCCAAACCAAGACCATTAGAAATCTAACACAATTATCTAAAACTTTCATGTTTACATCGAAGGCAAATTCAAAACGGAAAAGGGTGAAAAATGTGAATGTTTTCTAGATTGGCCCGACAGAAAATCGGTGGCCAATTTTGACAAATCGGGGGCCGATTTTTGCATAACTAGAACTGGAAATTCAGATCAGAAATTGGTGGCCGATTTTGACAATTCGGTGGCCAATTTTGGGCTTCTCAGCAGTTCAAAAATCAGTTTAACAATGCGTTTTTCACTTAAGAATCACTCTTAAATCCCAATTTTCATCAACCCAAATTCCAAAATTGATAGAAACCTCTACCTATGATTATTCTATGAACTGAACACCAACTGGACATGAATTTGATAGACTCCTATTCAACTAAAAACCTATAACGACTTCAAACCCTAATTCTCAAATTCTCACAAACTCAACCTACAACATGTTAAATCTAATTATCAGAATTACAGACTTAATAATACTGAATGTTAGTCTCACCTTACCTTAGAATTACTGATTGGCAGCCTCCTCTCTTGGTTCTTCTCTCCTCTTGTTCTCTTCTCTTTAAACCTTGTTTTCTCCAAATCCTTGTCTTTGCATCTGTTCCTCTTTCAACCTAATATCTCCTCTATTTATAATACTAACTTCTCTTCTTAAATCTCATTAGGCCCAATAACTCTCTCCTTTCTATTCCCCAAATCTACTTATTCTAATAATTACAATTCTCTACTAAATATAGTCTAATAAATAATAAAACCACCCAATAAAATACCAGCATAATTAAATAAATCATATAATTCGACTCTATTTCAAGAAAAATAATTAAATAACAAAGAGGGCGTTACAACTCTCTCCAACTTAGAAGAATTTCGTCCTCGAAATTCAGAGCACAGGAGAAAATGAATTTAATTATTGCCTAAATATCTTAAACTATATATAACAAAATAGAAACTTCAGACAATACACAAAAACCACATTAAAATTAGTCAGTTAAACATGATCACATAATATAACATAACTATTAAATAGAAAACACAACGACAATATTCAACCGTCACACGACACAACGACTCATCTACTTGGCCGGACGGACCGACCTGCTCTGATACCAATTGTAACACCCCGTTTTCCCAACATAAAAATTTCGTAAAATAAATCAGAGTTTCTCAACATAAACGGAATGTCACATTTCTTTTCATCAAATCATAAACGGAATAAATAAATATTAATCCTTCAAAATCCAACAACAAAATATTTAAAACTTCGCAGCGGAATTATTCAACATCTTAAATAATCTTTGGCACAAGGGTCTCAACATAAAATCTTAGTTCAACAATAATTCTTGAAAACTTCTAAAATAATACGTAAGGAACGGAAAGCAACAACAAAATTCCCATCCCGTTACGTATCAGAGCACCTAAGACACACACTTGTGAGGAGTCCACTCACGACCGCAACTAGTCTTGGTTACCTACAAGTTACACATACGAAGAGCAACATTTTCAAGCAGAAGGAGTGAGATTTCACAAACAACAATATTAAGCATATAATTCATCAATTACATTTAACAACATAAACATCATCAACATATCATAATAATAATCATGTAATATCATATCATCATCATAAACAACTTCATATTAATCATCGACATCAACTTCATAATCAACTTCGTAAATTAATCTTTAACAACTTGACGACTTTGACTCGACTATGCAACTCTTAACATCTTAAATCATCTTGACAATGCAAATGCATGTGGTACCAATCAGGGCATCAAGCCCTCAACATAATTGAGCGTAAAAAGGCTCCAGGGCATCAAGCCCCCAACATATTTGAGCGTAAAAAGGCTCCAGAGCATCGAGCCCTCAACTTTGAATGAGTATGCATGGACTCAACATCTTACATCTTAAACATCTTGAACATCATGAACATCTTATATGACTCCAATAATTTGGACGACATCTTACAACTTTACAACTTAGACCGACATTTACAACTTTATGACATTAATGGTCAACAACGGCAAAACAGCAACCTATGCAGCAAATAACAGCTCTTATACATCATATAATCATTAAAGAATGAATCGCATCAACATGATCATCATAAGTAATACTTAAGGTGCATATTTAACAACATCACATTACTATTAATATTAATCATCTTAATTCAGGTCTTCTGGACAGCTTCTAACATCATCAATAACTTTCATTTCCTACCCCGAGGTCATCTCAAGACTACACGTGCGAAAAGGATCGCAAGGCAACAATTCAAGGCAACCTACCACTAGTTAGACTCATCACAGCATAGGTTAAATACTCTTAAACACCTTAATTAAACTCATAGTACACAAGCTTTGAAGTTTGGAGACAATCCATAAGTTTTGGTTTAACTTAGAAATAGTTATGCTGAATTTTCATAAAGTTTTACTAAGACCCATTTGGAGTATTTTCATCATAACTCAAAATCTAAAAATTATTTTTGAGCCAAACGAAGACCATTAGAAAGCTAACACAATTATCTAAAACTTTCATGTTTACATCGAAGGCAAATTCAAAACGGAAAAAGGTGAAAAATGTGAATGTTTTCTAGATTGGCTCGACAGAAAATCGGTGGCCAATTTTGACAAATCGGGGGCCGATTTTTGCAGAACTAGAACTGGAAATTCAGATCAGAAATTGGTGGCCGATTTTGACAATTCGGTGGCCAATTTTGGGCTTCTCAGCAGTTCAAAAATCAGTTTAACAATGTGTTTTTCACTTAAGAATCACTCTTAAATCCCAATTTTCATCAACCCAAATTCCAAAATTGATAGAAACCTCTAACTATGATTATTCTATGAACTGAACACCAACTGGACATGAATTTGATAGACTCCTATTCAACTAACAACCTATAACGACTTCAAACCCTAATTCTCAAATTCTCACAAACTCAACCTACAACCTGTTAAATCTAATTATCAGAATTACAGACTTAATAATACTGAATGTTAGTCTCACCCTTACCTTAGAATTACCGATTGGCAGCCTCCTCTCTTGGTTCTTATCTCCTCTTGTTCTCTTCTCTCTAAACCTTGTTTTCTCCAAATCCTTGTCTTTGCATCTGTTTCTCTTTCAACCTAATATCTCCTCTATTTATAATACTAATGTCTCTTCTTAAATCTAATTAGGCCCAATAACTCTATCCTTTCTATTTCAACCCCCCAAATCTACTTATTCTAATAATTACAATTCTCTACTAAATATAGTCTAATAAATAATAAAACCACCCAATAAAATACCAGCATAATTAAATAAATCATATAATTCGACTCTATTTCAAGAAAAATAATTAAATAACAAAGAGGGCGTTACATCACCCGTACTAGAAGACTATTTGATCAGACTTGTTTTGGCAGACAGACAAATCAAGTTTGCTTACTTTGCTGAATGAATGGCTAGCACTTGGAATCATGTCAAGCGTGTTACCATTTTACAGGCTGAAGGGGAGCGCTACTTGTTCCAATTTCATCATAAGATGGATGCGGCTAAGGTCATGGAAGATGGTCCATGGCATCTTGTTGTCGAAAAGATTGCTCTGGGTGTTGTCCATCTGAGTGTTGACCTGAATCACATGGACATGTGGGTGCAGGTACATGGCCTACCATTTGGTTTTATCCAGCAGAGGGTAGGTCAAGGTATCAGCCAATTTTTGGGTGAGTTCAAAGCTTATGATATTCGGAATACTGTGCATAACTCCTACATGCGCATCAAAGTCAAGCTGAATGTTACTCAACCGCTGAAGAAAGAATGGAAGGTTCGTGTGAATGACGGAAACTATGTACCAGTGTTTTTCAAATATGAAAAACTCGGTGTTTTTTGCTACAGATGTGGTCTTCTTGGCCATACAGACAAAGTGTGTCCTAAGCTCTTTGAGATCAATTTTGATGATGGTGTGTGAGGGTGGGGACCTGACCTCAAACCAGTAGCTCGTCGTGTTGGTACTGCAGTTACTAACAAATGGCAGTAGGACCCTATCCCTGATGTGAATTCTCGTGGCAGTACGAATTCAGGCGAACAACAAATGTCTGGTGGTGATTCTTCTGTTGGTGTTGCGCCTAACCTATCTAATTTGCAGGGTCGGATGATGGCAGTGTATCAGGATATCAATTCCCTTAAACAGGACTTCCTTGTCGCTCAAAATACGGTGGTGGCTCGTAATGGTGTTGGTTCATCCTCTATGACACCGGTTCATCTTCTTAATTCTTCTTCTGCAGGTACCTTCCATCAGGAGTTTATTTCTCCCCGCTCTCTTGTCCTTGGCTTACCTGCAGCCCCTCTGACTATCATAGGTGTTACACGCCTTGCTCATGATGTCGAAGATGATGTTATGGATACCGAATCAGAGATGAGGAAAAGAAAGAGGATGCTGGCTGCTAATAATGGAAAGGGTGTAGCTGTTGAATGTGCTGAAGCTATTGTGTCTGCAAATGGGGACAATGGGGTGTCTAATTTAGGAATGAATGTTAGCAATGGGGGGATATCTGATATGAATGTAGTGGATAATCCACTGTTTGATGAGTATGTTGTATCGGCAGGTCCTGGAACTCATGCCTGCTGGGGTCCATGAGTCTTGTAGCATGGAATTGCCGGGGTTTAGGTCGCTCGAGTGTGATTCCAGATTTAAAGTACCTAATCTGGCGCTTCAATCCAGATCTATTATTCTTAAGTGAGACCTTAGTCCACCGAAATAAAATTGAAGTTTTCCGTTATATTCTTGGTTATGATTCTTGCTTTTCTGTTGACTGCACCGGTAGAAGCGGGGGTCTTGCTATATTTTGGCGTTCTTCTTTAAATTGCAATCTTATAAATTACTCCAACAATCATATAACTATTGAAATTATTGACTCTATTCTTGGCACTTGGAGGCTTACCGGTTACTACGGGTACCCCAATGGGGAACGTAGACATGCCGCGTGGAACTTCCTTCGTAATTTATCTAATCAATATACAGGTCCTTGGTGCATTATTGATGACTTCAACGACATAATGGATGACAGTGAGAAGAGAGGACATGCTCTACAACCGCGATGGTTAATTAACGGCTTGCGTCAAGCTGTTTAAGACTCGGGTTTGTCAGACATGCCTCTAGAAGGGTATCCGTTCACTTGGTTTAAGAGTTTGGGAACTCCATGAGCTGTTGAAGAGAGACTAGACCGAGCCCTTGCCAACAATGCTTGGTTTCATCTTTTTCCAAATGCCATGTTAGAAAATCTTGCTGCCCCGGCTTCATACCACTATCCAATTTTGTTGCACCGGTCCTATATGCCTCGTGCTCCTCCTCCTAGACAAAATTCAAGTATGAAAATGCATGGCAGCTTGAACCAGGCTTTCATGATATAGTCACTGATTCTTGGAACATGAATTTATCTCATCTCATCATTCCTAAACTTACTGCATGTGCAGAAGATATGTCACTATGGAGTAGAACTCATTGCAGGAAACTTAAAACTGACATTGAAGAGTGCTCACGACAACTGCAGCTGTTGCGTGATAACCATGTAGGTGCTGCACAAACTCAGCTGCTAGATATGCGTAAAAAGATGCAACACCTACTTGCTCAAGATGATGCATATTGGAAACAAAGAGCTAAAACACATTGGTATAAGGATGGTGATAGAAATACTAAATTTTTTCATGCTTCCGCATCGGCAAGGAAAAAGGTAAATCAAATTTTGTCTTTGAATGATAATGCTGGAAATAAAATCACAGATACTGAAGGGATGCGTGCAGTTGCCAAAGAGTATTTTGTTGATCTTTTTCAAAAACAGAATAATACTACACTTCCAGTTATCAATGTGATACGTCAGTCCATCTCTGCGTCTGATAATGAGTTCCTTACTGCGCCTTTTTCTAAAGCTGATTTTCGTGATGCTATGTTTTCTATGCACCCTGATAAATGTCTCGGGCATGATGGCTTTATCCCGGATTTTTATCAACACTTTTGGAATTTATGCTGTGATGATATATTCAAATAATGTTGTGCCTGGCTTGACTCCGGTCAATTTCCCCCTGATTTGAACATGACAAACATTGCTCTCATTCCCAAAGGTAACTCGCAGACCTCTATGCGCGATTGGCGTCCGATTGCGCTTTGTAATGTGCTCTACAAATTGATATCCAAAGTTCTTGCAAACAGGCTGAAGGTTGTCCTTCCGAAATGCATCTCTGACAACCAATCTGCCTTTGTCCAATGTCGCTTTATTCTTGATAACGTTATGGCAGCAATCGAGGTAATTCATTTTATGCAAACAAAAACACGAGGTAATGATAGATATGTTGCATTGAAACTTGATATAAGAAAGGCTTACGATATGATGGATTGGTATTACCTTCGTGAAGTGATGTTTAAAATGGGTTTTAATAGTAAGTGGATTCATTGGATTAGCATGTGCGTCGAATCTGTGGATTACTCTGTTATTGTCAACAACGAGCCAGTTGGTCCTGTTATTCCAGGTCGTGGCCTTCGACAATGGGATACTCTATCCCCGTATCTTTTCATTATATGCGCAGAAGGCCTCTCTTCGCTTATTCAAGACACGGAGAATAGAGAAACTATTTCTTGTACTCAGATTTGTAGAGCGGCTCCTGCTGTATCCCATCTTTTATTTGCTGATGATTGTTTTCTATTTTTTAAAGCAACTGAAAGTGAAGCACAGGTCATGAAAGATATCCTTTCCACGTATGAATCGGCATCAGGACAAGCAATTAGCTTACCAAAATCTAAAATCTTTTGCAGCCGCAATGTGCCGGAACCGTTGAGGAATAATCTTGCTGCAATTCTAGGTGTTCAGGTCGTCCTTGGTACGGGTAAGTACTTGGGACTACCCTATATGATTGGTAAGAATAGGAACTCCACTTTCACGTATATTAAGGACCGTGTTTGGCAAAAGATAAATTCATGAAGTAGTAAATGTTTATCTAAAGCAGGCCGGGAGGTTATGATTAAGTCCGTATTGCAAGCTATTCCCTCCTACGTCATGAGCATTTTTCAGCTACCTGCTACTCTTATCAACACCATCGAAAAAATGATGAATTCCTTCTGGTGGGGTCATGGTCGTACTAACCAACGTGGAATAAATTGGTTAAGCTGGGAGAAATTATCAATGCATAAAACTAACAGAGGCTTAGGATTTAAAGACCTTACAACTTTTAACCTTGCCATGTTGGGCAAACAAGGATTGAAATTCTTGACGGAACCAGATTCCCTTGTTTCTCGTATGTTTAAAGCTAAGTATTTCCCTAACAATACTTTCCTCACCGCCACCATTGGTCACAACGCCAGCTATGTCTGGCGTAGTATCCTGTGCGCCCGTTTCATTGTCCGGGGAGGAGCATGTTGGAGTATTGGTGCAGGTAAGAGTATCTGCATTTTGGGAGAGCCTTGGATTCTTAATGGTGAGTGTATTGATAATAATATTGTGGGTGCACAGTATATTCGTGAGGTGACGATTGACAATTTGATGCTGCCAAATGAGAAGAGATGGAATGAGGACAATATCAGATAAGTTTTCAGTGTCGACTTAGCAGATAAAATTATAAGCACGCCTCTTATTGCTCAAGTACAATATGATCGTCTGATTTGGAAAGCGGAAAAGCACGGAAAGTATTCTGTGAAAAGTGCTTATCGTTTGTGTGTCGAAGAGCTTATTGGTTCATCTCATCTTCGTTGTCCTGGTCATTGGTCGTGCATCTGGAAACTTAAAGTACCCCCTAAAATCTGAAATTTAATCTGGCGGATGTGTAGAGGTTGTTTACCTACTTGAATTCGCCTTCATGACAAAGGAGTACAATGTCCTATGAATTGTGTGAGTTTTGAGTCCAATTATGAGGACTTGGAACACTTATTCCTCACGTGTCCTTTTGCTATACAAGTCTGGAGGTCATCAGGTCTTTGGACTCAAGTTCATAATGCAATTGTGGATAATGTTAATGTTGTAGATGTCATATTTGCTTTGCTTGCAGACCTTCCTACAACGCAGAAACAAATTTTTGCAGCCACTGTGTGGAGTCTATGGAAACACCGGAACTTGAAGGTGTGGGAGGACGTGACTGGAGTTGTTGCTGTCGTTGTTGATCGTGCGCATGTTCTGATCACGGACTGGCAGATTGCAAACAACAGTACACCAGAAAGGCGCACAGCTGCTGCAACATCCCCATCCATGCATCAGTCACACAATTTGGCAGTAGATGCTATTCCAGCAGTACATCAGAGTGTATGGCAGAAACCAGCTCCCGGAAGGCTGAAATGCAACGTTGACGCAGTTTTTTTCGACAAATTTTCACCGTATGGGGATTGGCGTGTGTATTCGTGACGTGGAAGGTGCATTTGTCTTGGCAAAAATGATCAGCTTTCCCTGCATATATCAGGTGTCAGTAGGTGAAGCCATGGGATTATTTGAAGCCCTCCAATGGCTTAGCGATATGTCTTTTGATAATATCGATTTCGAGCTTGATTCTAAAATAACTTGTGATGCTTTTCATTCCCGTCGAGAAGACGTGTCCAAGTTTGGTAATATCATCACATCTTGTAAAGCTCTGTTTTCCGCTTTCTTCACAAACTTTCGGGTAGAGTTCATTCGGCGACAAGCAAATGCAGCTGCTCATGCACTTGCAGGAGAGGCGACATTTCTAGCTAGTCCCATTATTTATTATCATATCTCAACTTGTATTGAAACAATCATTATTAATGAAATGCAATGAGCATATTTCATTCAAGAAAAAAAAAAATCTCTAACTTCAAGTAGAATCAAAACATGTCAATAAATGAGAATTGTTTTCCTTTAAAAAAATGAGAATTGTTTTAAAATGACAAATAAATAAGAACAAAAAAATTATACAAGTAGAGCAAGATAGGACTTTTATTTGATTGGGAACCCATTATTTGAAGGTTTCATCGACACATATTCAAATAAACATACACAATATTTGATAGGGAACACATTATTTAAGGGTTTCATCGACGCATATTCAAGTAAACATACACATAAAGAAGAATATAGTGATATGAATCCGAAGTCAGAATTGCACATAAAACTTTCTCACAGTTAAACCAATAGGTTGTAACATCGGAAGGAAAAAAAAAACATATATATTTGATTATCTAGTGTATGTAATATAATAATCCTTATTATCTAATCCTAATCTACAATGTAAACAATTATGCAAAACCCTAATCCTTGATAATGAGCGGGAAAATTTCATTTAATGTTCAATTTGAAATTCAAATTGCATTGTAAATGATAAAAAATTAATGTTGTATGTTTTCGATACTTGGTGTTGCATATCTATTTTATTGGAAACTATGTCTTTGACCTAACCCATCTCTCTCTCTTCTCTCACACGCATTCTCCCAAAGCCACCATCTGCTCCCCCACCAGAACCCTATCGAAGCTCCGCCGTATCACCACCATCACCCGTGGCAGAACCAGCTCTGACCATTTTCTCACAACCAAGCCTTTCAGCTCCGCCCCTGCTGTCTTTGAATCCAACCCAACACTTTTGTTTTATCTTGGTTTTCGGGTGTCAAACATAGATTACGTTTGAACCTTTTAAACCGGTGATATCTTATTTTTTCTTGGGAAGGGGAAAAGTAAGCAAAACCCTTGAGAATCGAGGTCCGGGAGTTGTTTTCGCTACGGGAAGGTGTTAGGCACCCATAACGACTATAGTATCCTATAGGAACCGTCTTTAATTTCTACGCGTGCGCTCTATTTTTAAATGCTATTTGAAAGTATTATTTAAACCTAAGGATGTTCTAAGTGAAGAATTGGAGGGAGAAGAATGTGTTCGAATTTTTATTTTAGTTGAATTGAAGGAATTTTGTTCCTTGCCTACGTACCCGTTTAAGGGATCAAATCCACCGTAGTTCTCTCTCAAAAAAAATTTTTTTGTTTTTGTTGGTTGATTTTAAGTTTGAAAATGGGAGTTGAAGAATAGAAAGAGGCCTCAAGGGCATGAGATTTAGAAAAGAGTGGGGTTTGATTAGTTATTTGCAAAAACAAGTCAAAGTATGATTAAAATTTGTTGAGATTTGATTAAGAAAATAAAAGGAAAATTCAATGGGGTTTTGACCCCATGGTTTATTATGAAAAATGCTTGAGTGAAGTTGTTCACATTTGTTTGGAAAATTGGTTTTTTCTAAGTATAAATCCTAGCCATTCATCTAAACATACAATCCTAAACATACATCTAAACATGCATATTCTAGTTATATTATAGTGATGTGTGTGCATGTGTCGGTGTTTGTGTCGGTGTACATTATTAGAGTCCATTGTCCTTTACATCATACCCTAGATACATTCTATGGCCTCTTTGCCAAGGAATTAAAGTTGCATAAAAGCAAAATACAAAAAAACTCCTAAGTATTTACATTCTAATTTTTTTGTATGAAAATTTAAAGTGCTAAAAGAATATGAAGGGATGAGGAAGTGGGATGGAGAAATGCTTGTAATACTCATGGAACAAGGGGTAGAAATGTTAGTAGAGAGAGATGAAAAATGATGGGACTATGAACAAAGAAAAATGGTATGGAAAGATAGTAAAAGTTAGAGGTAAAAAAAAAAACAACCAAAGGGGCCTAAAAGGCTAATAATGGGAGAAACAAGGTCATGACCTATAATTGTTCAAGTCATGCTTGTTTTCAAATAGCTTTAGGTGCTGTAGCAATATGAACAATTATAGGTCAATATCACACTAAAATGACATGAAACACATAGACATCATCCACCCATTTAATTACACCATGTCTCATAATGCAAGAAATTAATCATACTCATTCTTATGCAGCAAGAAACACACCCAAACAGTGGTCAATTCATCATAAACTCCCTCATCACCAATCACAAACATATATCAAGAATTGAGATCAAAAAATCATGTTCATTTCCACAAGTTTTTTCAACATAGAATTCATAAGTCAAACACAAAAAAACAATATATTTTTTGAAGTTTTTTGGGGCAAAAACATCACAAAAAAACCAAGCAGTCTTTACAGAATTTTTGAGAATTTTTTTTTAAACATTCAAGACATGGTAGGGGTGTGATTATCAAACAATGGTATGAAAATAGCACAAAGTATGTAAAACACAGAAAATGAACGGGCTTAAGGCCCAAACCCAAACTCAAGCGGATCCTGGGTCACAGGGAACAACACAGACCGTCAGATTGACCCAGGGACCCAATCCTGGATCAGACGGTGGGCATTCAGGTTTTAGGAGTGAACCAGACCGGTCTGACTGAACCAATCCGGTTCACTCCAGTATAAAAGCAGGGAGACCGGTTCAATATCATTCTAACCCTAGTTTTCTCTCTCACTTCTTCAGACTCTCTCATACTCTCTCGTTCCCTCTTCATCGTTTTCATTCATCCTCATGATCCTTGAATTATAAACTATGAACTAAGCCACAAACTAGCATGGATCTGACACAGAACGTTTCGATCTTGTGATTTTTGAAGGATGTTGCTCAAACCGTTTCGAACTTGTGATTTTTTGAAAGATGTTGTTCAAACCGTTTCGAACTTGTAGTTTTTCGCAGAAAAGTATTCGGAACACTTCGATCTTGAAGTTTCTTGAAGGAAACTGTTCGAACTGCTTCGATTTTGATATTTTTGACAGGAAATCGTTCGAAATAGTTTGAACTTGTTGTTCTTGATGGAAAATTGTTCGAAGTGATTCGAACTCGTTGATTCAAACGGATTTAATCTCAAACTCTGACAAATTCAAAACGTTTCGGATTTCTGGAGATTTTTGGAACTGAAACCCTAATCGATTTGTTAATGATGAATTTGCATTCTGAATTGAAAGGTAACCGGTGAATCTTCATGATCTTGTGTCTTAGGGTTTCAGTTTTCAACTTGTTCGAATTTTTTCAAGTTTTCAATTGAATTCACCATTCATCTTTCAATACAAGGCTTCGATGATGAATATGAGAAGGTTTCTTTGTGTTTTTACCCGAATTACTTGGAGATTTGAACAAGTGGATCCTTGCGAGCTTCAGATCCTTTTGGTAAGCTTCGAAACCGAAAATAAATCGGTGTTTGATCTTCTTCTTCTTCGAACTGGTCTGATTTTGCTTCGATTTCCCTTCTTCTCTCTTCCTTTATCCCTGTGATCGCATGATTTGTCACTCCAGTGATGAATCCGTGCTTGAATTGCAGGGAAACAAGCTCGATGATGAAGATTACGCAAGTAATCCCTGAGAGTTTGTTGAATCCGAAAACCTTTTCGATGAATTGCAATTTTTGATCTTGATTCTCAGAAACTTGTATTGATTTTCGTGTATTTGGCAATGAATTGGTGAATTTGTGATAGTTCTGTGTCAAATTTGTGAAGAATTGGTGTAGTTTTGTGTTTGTTACGGTGGTTCAAAGGCTGAAAAAGTTTGTTAGAGTTTTTGTTAGGGTGGCGCGTGGGCGCGTGGAAATGAATGGTGTCAGTTTTTTTGGTGAGTTGGCAATGAATCCTTGGCTCTGTGATGCTGATGTGTTGTATTTATAGCTGACATGTGTACTTGTGAGCCAGTGGCAAGCTGCCACGTGTTTCTTGACTGGTTTGGACTGGAACCTGGACTTTTGGCCTTGAAGGACTGATCTGCAATTCCTAAACATCAAAGGACCAATTTGCAATTGACTAACAAACTTTAAAACAAAAGAACTTGACTAAAATTCGAATAAAAACTTAAAAAGAAATGAAAATGAGATAGAGGGACGAAAATGCAATTACTAAAAATTTGAGGACTAAAAAGGAAAATTAATAAAATTGGAATAAAATTGGTAAACTTGACTAAACGTAAAGTGAAACCAATAAAAAACACACAACGGACTAAAACGAACCAATGGCCTAAATGAGGTACTTTAAAGTACCTCTCTGCCGAAATTTCGTGTGAAATGACCAAAATGCCCCTGGGGCTAAAACGACTGAAAATGACTCAGATGCAAATTTAAAATGGATTTTTAACAGAGAAACAACAGTTTATTTAAACCAACTTGAAAGACTCAGAGACAATTTTTAAGATTTGAACAGAGTCTAGACACTTGAAAAGACTAAAATGCCCCTAGGGGCAAAACTGACCTAAGATGACTTCAAATGTAATTTTTTGAAATGGATTCTGACATGGAATGAATCAAAGATTTATTCAAACTTATCTGAAAAGGACTTTAAACAAAATTTTGAAAGACTGAGAGAAATTTTGACACAGGAAATGACTAAAATGCCCTTCCATGTGAATTTTGCAAATAACATTGAAATAGAATGCAGAGAAAGATGCCATTGATCAGAGACAGTTCAAATGACTTATAATGCAAGAAAAAAAGGAATTGAGTTAGTATTTTTAGGTCCAAAATTAGGGTATGACAGCTGCCCCTATTTAAGTTTCTTTGTCCGGAGAGTCAAGAGACGAAGTCTTAGAGTTGACGGGACGAAGATACTTAAATATTAGCATTTGCACTGCTTTTGGACATAAAAATACGTTTTCAGATTTTCAAAAACATGAATGTTATGCAATACTTTGATTATGAATGCAAGACAACTAACTGGAGTCTATGGAACCTGTCATGTCACTGGGGATTCGGGTGGACATTGACAGGGTAGACAAACCAGGGAGTAAAGAATAAGGTGCAAGTTGTTCTTTGGGTCGAACTAGTCACTTGACCGGAAACATAGGCATATAGGCAGATACCAGTTGTTCTTTGGATCGAACTTGACACTTGGTTGAAGATACAAACAGATAGGCGGACACAAACTGTTCTTTTGGATTGAACTGGCTGTTTGGCTGGAGACATAGACAAAAGAGTTGATACAAGCTGTTTCTTTGGATCGAACTTGCTTGTTGGATTATCACCACATCATGTGGGAGAGTGCAGACTGTTCTCTTAGATCGAACTTGTCGTTTGACCGATAACAAAGCATAAGCTGGGTACAAACTGTTCTTCAGATTGAACTTGCTGTCTGACTGATAACAGAGCATGAGCTGGGTACAAACTGTTCTTTTTAGGTCGAACTTGTCGTTTGTCCGGAAGCATAGGTATATAGGCAGGTACAAGTGGTTCTTTTTTGGATCGAACCTGGCACTTGACCAGTAACGAGATACAAATTGAAAGTCTGGTTTAACAAGATACCCATTGAGGGTAAATTGTCATTGACTTAATTTGAGAATAGACATGACCATTT
>OU892280.1:45982519-46164034 GCA_917834065.1 Ceutorhynchus assimilis | reverse complement strand
CTGCTACTAGTGGTGATAATTTACTGTCTTTAAAACCGAACAATAACACTTTAAAGTGCGAGCTCAAGAGTGTTTACGATATAGACTTTGAGCCCCAAGATAGTATCGGACAATTGCTGGGCTTCTCACCACTCATCCTAGATGCAAACACGCTACACGAATCCGATATTCCAGTTGAGATTATACAAGTGACTACTATACGAATTGAGTGCAACATTATCTCAGGATCCTATTATACAAACAATCCTTCACATACACTATACGAATTCACGCCGGCCGTTGATCCAGGATATAGTATAATTATTGAGCCGAGAAATCTGATTTATCTTCCGGTGAATAGAACCAGCATCGATAACATCACCATAAGTATTTTGGATCAGGAAGCAAGACCTGTCAATTTTAGAGGCGAAGAAATCGTTGTAAAATTGGAACTCAAGAAACATGGTTTTAGTTTTTAATCAGCAGCAGCAACGACATATAAGTAGTGGATACGTTCAGTCCTCTCCAGTCTGTAGTCAGACACCGACGAAACATCAGCAGCAGCAGCAGCAGGCACTCACACGCAAGAGTCTGATTTATTTACACTCTTTATCGCACAAATATGGTTTTCGTATCGGAAAAACTTCAAATATTTCACCCGGTCAACGTGGATGAATCCATTTCTCGAGAAGAATGGCATACATATCATCCATTCACAAAATCATTCAACTACAGTGATGTGATTGAGATAGTTATCAACCAGCAAGATGTCTTTATGGACATTAGTCAAGCTGAGCTTTACATTGAAGCCAACTTTAAGGAGGACAATACAGTGGCAGGTGCTGGTGGTGGTGGTGGGACGACAGGAACATGTTCGTTAACAAATAATGTGGGAGCCTTTCTGTTCGAGACCATAACTTATGAATTGAACGGAAGAGAAATTGAGAAAGTTCGAGATCCTGGACTGACAAGCACAATAAAAAGTTTGCTATGCTTTAATGAACACGAAAGCAAAGCACTAGACGTCGCAGGATGGGGTACGCCGCTCAAAACCCTGAATGAAACAACAAAAGACTTTAATTTGCTAATACCGTTAAATTTTCTACTGGGTGTTTTCGCCGATTACACTAGTGCAGTTATGGGAAAACAGAAACTGAAACTTGTTCGAGCTAGAAATGATGACAATTGCTACGTAAACTCTACAGGCGATAAAAAGGCTACTATATCAATATCGACGATTGAGTTGCGAGTTAAACATATTTATCCCAACGATGTCCTAAAACTGCAATTGTTGGAGGAAATTTCCCGAAATAAACCAATCTTTTTCGGGTTCCGTGATTGGGAAATTCACGAATTGCCCGCAATGAGAAACACAAAGAAAGATGTTTGGACTGTGAAATCAATGTCGGAGAGAGCTCGATACGTTATCGTATTTTTCCAAACTGCCCGCAAAGACAACTATCAGAAAGACGTCACATATTTCGATAATGTCAACATTACCGATATCAAACTATTCCTAAACTCTGAAGTTTACCCCTACGAATCTTTGAACCTGAATTTCGACAACAGACAATATGCCGAAGCGTATCGCATGTACACCGAATTCCAGAAATCCTATATGGGAAAGACCTATGCTGAACCGTTACTGGATTTCAGCTCGTTTGCAAATCAATGTTTGTTTGTAATAGACTGTTCGAAACAGAATGAAGCTTTGAAAAGTAGCACAGTCGATGTTAAGCTCGAGCTGCACAGTTCTGAAAATTTTCCAAGAGATACTCGAGCCTATTGCATCATTGTACATGACAGAGTTTTGGAGTATTTGCCTTTATCAGGCACTGTCCGTAGCTTGATTTAGTCAGTTGCCGTCACCTGTACGCCTTGTCAAGATGAAATTTGTAGTCGTCGACCTGCAAGGTTTCTGCACGCCTGAATTTTACGCCAAAGAACTAGCCATCTACGATGGAAAAAATATGCAAAGCTACATGTTCAAACCTGCAATTCCGTTCCATGAGCTCAAACAAGACTATAAAAGGCAAGTGAAATATCTATGTGGGAATCATCATGGTATCTACTATAATAATGGCGAACTGGACTATCAAGAAATTTATTCCATTGTCTATGAGAATCTACGAGATGTTGACGTCATCTATGTCAAGGGCCACTCAAAGCATGAGTTTCTAGCCAAACTTTTATCCGAAATTGAAACAAAACGCCTGCCTCCTCCTGATATTGTTAATTTAGAATTTACTAGTGCTGCTAATAATGTACCAAAGTTAGATAAGAAACAACCTATACACTGTACTTTTCATAGCTTAGACTTGTGTATTTGTAGTGTTAATAATGCATTTACTCTGTACGATTATATTGTAAAAGCCTTTTACCAAAAAATAAAAATAAATAGGATTTTTGAAAATTACTCTAATGGTTTTAATTATTATTATTGAATAAATCGAGTTGAAATAAATTATAATAATTTGTCATTGCAAGACCATTGTCTTTATTGCGTCGAAATATATCGTTGTTTTTCATAGTATCGGGTTTCAGTTTCCCGTCAACAACGTTATCTTTATTTTCATGGTACCGCAGATGAAAATAATTTCAAGAACTCTGTCGCCGTTCTTCTGTGGAAAATGTGAACCCAGCAGTTTTTTTTGGACAAAAGCTGTAGTGCCGTGTGCATACGGGATAGAGAGATATCGCAAAGAGCATCATGCAGTATTAGCGCCCACGTTATTTTAACATTAAATCTATGCCTGAAAAGACTGAAATAGGCAGGTAATATAGGTTATGTTTAGTTTTGTTGTGTCCAATTGAGTAGCTCCATTGCTTAAAAAGCTAATAATAATAAAAATTAGCATTTAAATTTCAAATCCTCTCTGACCTTGACGACGATCATAAACAACACAAATCACAACAAGGTACAAGTAGATAAGGTTATAAAATAGCGTAAGCAAACAGGCAACTTTTACGTAGAACTGTTTTGCGATAACTCTCTATTGGCGACTCAGAAAATTCTGCCTATATAAGAGCCAACGACGCTTCCCAATTGTTAGTTCACACTTTTGCCGCCTATCAACAACAACAACACCAACAACAACAACAAAAACAAAAACAGTGATAGTGAGTGTCTGTTTGTGTACTCTAAAATCGTAAGTGAATTTTTAATTTTTCGCGTAGATTAAATAAATGTTGTTTTTGGTTATAGATGGATCTAAAAAAATTGAACGTTGCATGTTCTGTTGTTACAGCTGACAACAGGAAACCGGTTGCAAAACTACAGGACCTGCCGCAAAATACGCCTGAACAGATCCTGTCGGCCAAACTGGTGCAAACCAAATTTGGTAAAAGCGTGCTATTGGAGCTGACTGAAAAGGTTGTGTTCCTGCCAAAGCGTGCCACAGAAGCTTTCAAGCCGGTTATTGAACAGTTTGATACCGGAGCTTACAGCGTGATATACAGGAGCCAGAAAGCAATACCCGGTGTGCCGAATCTAGTGTGTGATTTCCAAATTGTGCAGGGCAATTAAGTTCTCTGCTTACCAGAGAGAGAGATAGGGTAAGTTTCAATTACATACACTATTCAAAGGTGATTGGTTTTTCGGAAATTTTTATTTGTAAAAATATTTTCAATTTCTTATCATTTGTTTATTTAATCTAATGATTTGTTTGTTGGTTATGGATGTATCTTTAAACGTAGCGTTTCTGTTGTTGCAGCAGCAGTAGCCAGCAGTAGCCAAACTACACGAGTTGCCTGAAACCACAACAGATCTTGTCACAGCGTGCTGTTGCTGGAATTGGTGGTTGTCTTCCTGCTACGCCAACGTGCTACGGAAGGATTCGAGAGAGAGAGAGAGAGTAAGTTTCAACTTTGTAAATAAATTGATTGATCTTTAGCCACATACATATACGTACACTATGAATGCTTCAAAGGTCATTAAAGAGTCTCAAAAGTTGATTTTGGTATTTCAAAAATTGCGTAAAATTATTTTTGATAATTTTTCACAAAGAGACAAAACAATTTGGTGCAAACGTTTAGCTAAAAAAATTTGCTCGTGCAATAAAGTTGTTCGTAATGCTACAAAACTCTCAGTTGGTCTTCAACGAAAACTGCAAACAATTATTCAACAGCTTAAACTGCTTAGAAAACTAATTTCAAAACAACACCAACATGTAGGAACAGGTTTGAGTGGTTCAGCAGCAGCAACAACACCACCACCACCACTTTCAAAGAGGGTTTTATGGGAAACTGTTTTATCTTGTTTTCAGGGAAGGGTACGAACTGGGATTATCATCAATTTAATTCACAAGGATGTCGATCAATTTTTGAATGATGCATTTAGGATATTTCTGAAAAAAGTTACTGAAATTTTACGTGAGTTTCCATTAATTAAAGTCAATACAACATTTTGTGGTGAATTTATTAAAGCAAAAAATGATCGAGATGTTTGTGACGTTAAATATTTCAATACCAAAAATGTCATCATTGATGTTGGAACAGATATTTTTGATTGGTTCAATGATCATGTACGAGATGAAATTTTGAACAAGCTTTCGGAATTTCAGGAGCGCGATTCGGGCTTTGCATTACGTAGAATACTTTATTTGGAAATTAATATAAATAAAATGGAAATTGGAAACGGATCATCTTACATTGAATTGCCTATTGAAATTTCCAGGAAACATGCTTGCATCAACATTAAGAATTCTGATGAAGCTTGTTTCTATTGGTCTGTGGTATGTGGCCTTTTTCCTTCCTCTAACAATAAGCAGCTAACATCATCATACCCATATTATAGGTCTGTGTTGGATACAAAAAATCTACCTATCCCAATGCCCCTCAATCAAATTCAAAATTTTGAAAAGTTAAATAATGTTTCGATTAACGTTTATGGTTTGGAACTGAATGTCGCCAATAATACACAATTTTATACAGTAGCACCAGTTAGATTAACAAAACAAAAACTAGATAAACACGTCAATTTGCTGATTGTTCAAAACAAATATTATCCAAAATTAGACGATTATGATGTTGAAACACCAGCAGAGCTACAAGATGAGGAAATTAAGTATCATTATTGCTATATTAGCAACTTGTCTCGACTTGTATACTCGCAGCTCAGTAAATATAAAACTAAGAAATTTATTTGTGATAGGTGTTTAAATTATTTTGCATCTGAACAGCGCCTAATTGAACATGAAAATTTGTGCTCCAAATTGAATGATTACAAGATTACTTTTCCCAAATATGAACACGTTGAATTTCGAAATTTTACTTACAAACAACACACACCTTTTGTCATCTATGCTGATTTCGAAAGCATACTTCAAAATTTAAACAACAGTAAAATTTCGGAAAAAACTCGTAAATATCAGAAACATGTTCCATTTAGTGCTGGATACTACCTCAAATGTGGGTATGATGATTCTCTATCATATTTCAAAAGTTATCGAGGGGTAGACTGCATGCAATGGTTTGTTGAACAAGTATCTCAAATGTCTAAATTTATTTATTCCAAATTTAAACATATTGTACCTCTTATTGCTAGTGAAACTATTAGCTTGTCCAATGTGTCGTCGACACATTGTCATATTTGTGAGAAACCTTTTACAAACAGCGATAAGATTGTTCGTGATCATGATCATTTTACGGGGAAATTTCGTAATTTTGCGCACCAATCCTGCAACATAAACTATCGTAAGCATTTTATAGTTCCAGTAGTTTTCCATAATCTCTCCGGCTACGATATTCATTTCGTAATACGAGAGCTTGCTAAGCATGGCCGCGTGAGCGTACTACCCGTGAACAAAGAAAAATACATTTCGATTACCTACAGGGAACCTAATAATGGGCTGCGTTTCAGATTCATTGATTCACTAAGATTTTTGGGTGCCTCTTTGGACGAACTTGTCTCTACGTTGAACAAAAAGGACTTGCTGATATTGAAAAAAGAATTTTCAGACTTGGAGCCGTCAAAATTTCAACTATTAACTCAGAAAGGTGTCTTTTGTTATGATTATATCAATGATTTTTCAGTATTAAACGAAACTTCTCTACCTTCCATCGATAAATTCTACAACAAGTTAAATGATGAAGATTTAAGCGATGAAAAGTTCGCTCACGCCCAAAATGTCTGGCATTTATTCAAAATTCAAAATTTAGGTGAATATTCTGATCTCTATTTGAAAACTGATATTTTACTTTTAGCCGATGTTTTTGAAAATTTTCGCAAAAACTGTATAGCTACACACAAACTAGATCCAGCGTGGTATCACAGCATGCCTGGTTATACTTGGGACAGCATGCTCCAATTTACGAAATGTCGTTTAGATATTCTTCGGGACATTGATCAGATAATGTTTGTGGAGCAGGGAATTCGTGGAGGCATTTCCGTATGTGTGAATCGTTATGCTGAGGCCAATAACAAATATATGGATACATATGATGTGTCAAAAGAATCAAGGTATTTGCTCTATCTCGACATGAATAATTTATATGGAAAAGCAATGACCGAGCCCCTACCCTACGGTGGTTTTGACTGGGTAGACGGAGACGACGACGACCTTAAAAATTTTGATGTTATGGCAGTGGAAGACGATTCTCCAGAGGGCTACATCCTGGAAGTTGATTTGGAATATCCTAGACACTTACATGATTTACATAAAGATTTACCATTCGCGGCAGAACATCGTAAGCCGCCAAATTCAAAGTTACCGAAATTAATGACCACGCTGTACGACAAGAAAAACTATGTTATACATTATCGAAATTTAAAACAGGCACTGAAACATGGCCTAGTGCTGAAGAAAATTCGCAAGATTTTAAAATTCAAGCAGTCAATGTGGCTCAAGCCCTATATCGAGCATAACAATAACTTACGTAAACAGAGTAAGAATGACTTTGACAAAAATCTTTTCAAATTGTTCAATAACGCGGTGTTCGGAAAGACTATGGAAAACATACGAAATCATAGGATTGTGAAATTTGTAAAGACGTGGGAAGGGCGGTATGGTGCAAAAAATTTAATATCTAGTCCAAGATTTCATAGCAGAACCATTTTAGATGATGATTTATTGTTGGTTGAGTTGAAGAAAGCTGAACTATTTTTCAACAAACCATTGTATGTAGGCATGTCGATTTTAGATATTTCGAAAATATTCATGTATTCATTTCACTACGACTACATGTTGTCCAAATTAGATTCTGAAAAATGTCACATTCAATATATGGACACCGACAGCTTCATATATGACATCGAAACCGATGATGTATATGAAGAAGTCATCAAGGCCGACTTGTCTAAATTCGATACATCAGACTACCCTCCAGATAACCCATATAACATACCGCAGGTCAATAAAAAGGTTTTAGGTTTAATGAAAGATGAACTGAATGGTGATATCATGACTCACCAAGTAGGCCTGAGATCCAAAATGTACAGCTTCAAGACCCTTAAGGGAAAAGTTGTGAAAAAATCGAAAGGCGTCAAAAAAAATATAGTCAAATATAAAATTGCATTTGAAGATTACGTTGATTGTTTGAAAAATTTCAAAGAAAGTACCGTAACGCAGAGAACCATCCGGTCTTTTCAACATAATGTGTTCAGCATTGAACAATCAAAAATTGCACTAAGTCCAGCTGACGATAAACGTTTCTTAGTGCCCAATTCCTTCAATACTCTTCCCTGGGGGCATTATAGTCTTGATGTTGGTGACGAATTAAAAGTATAGTAATGTTGAGCATCAATATGTTTTCTCTCTTTCTCTCTCTCTCTAACGCGTATATGTATGTATTATGTCAATTAATTTATAAGGTCAATATTAATAATTTTTTGTATATTTGGAATAATGTATCATTTTATCTCTCTCTCTCTCTCTCTCTCTCTAACTCGTATTATGTATATATTATGTATTTTAATCAATAAGGTTACTAATAATTGTATCTATTTTAATAAACTATAATGTTTTAATAAACAGTTCAATAATTATTGCATTTGATTTTTATTTTTCCAATTATTTCCTTGCATCCAAAATTTTCATTTTTATTGATTGACTAATCCGTAGGCAGTTCTTAGCTAGATCGAGATCGACGGGCTCAGTAAACTTTTCTGGACAAGAATTGTCGTTGGGCTTATTGAACTTCAACGACGTTAGTTGCAATCAAGGATAATACACACTACTACTTCTACTACAGGATAGCCTATCCTCATAAGGCTGACTCAGGTCGCTATGACGTCATCACAGAACCCGAACCATGAATCGAACTTTGCACTATGTACTCTAGATGGCGCCACCGACACACACTGACGTGACCATATAAGTAAAATATTATATAACGCGTGTACTCCATTTACGCAATGATAGACGTTTGATGCAAAAATGGACGTGACCCAGGTCGCTATGACGTCATCACAGAACCATAATTTAATATACGTAGCGATTTCGAAATGACTCGGAACAATCCCTTCCACGCAAACTCCATATTACAGGAACCTGTAATTCCCCGAACCATAATTAACTATACGTAGCGATTTCGAAACGACTCGGAACAATCCCTTCCACGCAAACTCCATATTACAGGAACCTGTAATTGCAAGAATTCACCGCAATAACCCGGTATGACGTCATCACAGGTGACAGATGACGTTTGACAGGTGACGTTTGACAGGTGACGTTTGACAGGTGACGTTTGACAAGATGGCGGGAAAACGTTTCCCCCCACCCCTTTTTCTGGTACCCATGATAAAATCCGGGGAGCCCCTTTTCGGGGGGCGCAGCCCTGTGGGCCCCCTTTTGGAGGGCGGAGCCCTACGGGTCCCAACTACAGCATCCTGTATTACGAGCTTCACACTATGTACGCTAGATGGCGCCATGACGTTTGACAAGATGGCGCCGACGATGCATCCACCTTCGTGTCAACGGCGGCGCATCCACCACGTGTCAAGAATGAAAGATTGAGGTTATGGTCGGATTTTTATGCTTGAATCCCTGTTGCTGTACTACTCAAACCAATTGGCAACTTAAATCAGCAACTAGTTACCAACTATGGAATTTGGATCGCACACGACGCTACTGAAAAATGAAGTCGCTTCTTAATTATAGTAGCTTTGTTGAGTTTAAATTATTGTTTTATTATTATGATTAAGATTTTGTTATTAACCTGGCAAAAAATATTCAGTGAATAATGATTCAATTAAGTCATGAAGATATCATCACTTATAATTTTAAAAAAATCGGCACAAGAAAATGAGGTATTAGGTTTACCACCTCATTAAATAATAAAATAATATGCATATAGGACTTGAACTAGCCTCAAATCTCAAATTGAAGAATTGTTCTCCAGCTTCCGCTTTCCGCCATTTTGCGTGCTTGTTTATATAAGGTAAACTAGAAACTTATCGCCAAGCGACGAGTTTCGTTACCAGCGAGTTGTGTTGTGTGCGGATGCTCATTGAAATACACTAGCGGCAACTAATAAGCAACTGATTGACGACTCAAGTTTCTAGAATGTTTCTTTGCAGTTGCCTAATGTGCGGAAGGCCAACCGCCTAACTGTCTACACTACAAGATAAATTTGCCAACCTCTAATCTTATTGGTCTGCAGATAATTGGCCAACCAATAGGATTATATATAGATTGCCAGTTTTTCCGCCATATTGCATTGCCTGACAGTTTATCAGAAAAATAAACTGGGCGTTAGACTAATTAATTCAGTTACCGAGCAGTAGTGAGATATTTGATTATTTCTTCCATGATATTTGCTGTAGGTAGGTACCAGTTAATCCGAAATAACATCAATTTTCTTTACAATCAGAAACTATATCTTCTCGAATCCAGTGGCGTAGCCAAACCAAATGTGGCCGTCGGCGACATCCGAATTGCGAGGCCCTTTTTATGTAGGGTGGCAGTGGCGGATCAACGAGAGGGGAGGGACAATAATAAAATTTTAATTATTAAAAAAACGCAAATTATTTTTTTGGAGGCTTAAAATGAGCGTGGCACCCGAAAAAAAATTCTGCTTCCGGCTGGTAGGCATCGCCTACTGGGACCTATCCTACTTTGGGTGTGAACCCCTTCAGGTATAGACCACAGTACAGTATTACACAAACATGGACCGACAATTTTTTGGGTTGAAATCAGGCAATTTTTTAGGAAACCTAATTAATTTCCGAATCTCTGTATGTTAGCAGGTTTGCTGAACAAAATCAAATGCTGAACGAACTTTCAAATTGCTGTAGAATGTACAAAACAGCGAGATACTGCACGAATTCTATGATAATAAAAGAAGTTTCGTATAGGATTAAATTTATTCTACGTTTCATTTTGGGAAATTGCAAAGTGCCAATTTTCAGGTTCGGTAACCTACTTTTTGCGAGGCCTCTTAGGGCGCGAGGCCGTCGGCGGTCGCCGACGCCTAGCTACGCCACTGCTCGAATCTGATAAACTGTCAATCAGAAGAATAAACTGGGCGTTAGACTATTAAATTCGGTTACCGAGCATTAGTGAGATATTTGATTATTTAGTCAATCCGAAATAACGTCAATTTTCTTTACAATCAGAAACTATTTTTTCTTGAAGTTAATGCAGAGGTATAACTTAAAAGTGTAATACCTATATCGTGAAAATGGGAAAAAATACATCAATTAATAAACTATAATTTTACAGGGTGTCCCATATCAAAAAATTATGAGTTTTTCACACCAAAAAATAAAACCAAATATTCAATGTGATTTACAAGATTTATTTCTTATGGAAAGTTTTAAATACCATAATAATATTGGCAAATTACAACAGAATATAGACAAACTATATATCATTGGAAAGGTAATTTTATGCATATTCTAAAAATGTAAAAGTTTACAGGGTGTCCCATTTAAAAAAGATGAAGTTTGAGTCATATCTCTTGAACGGTACCTTGGAAAAAAAATTGCAGTACGCCAATGGAATCTACGTAAAAAACTGCGTCAGGTGCAATTTTCATCTTTCTGATATCTTTTTTCTTATGCGAGATAATGACTTCCCTCGAAAAGTGAGAATTTCAATTTTCACCCTGTATCTTCGAAACGGTACGAGATAGAGACTTGCGGTTTGCGGCATTCGATCCGTCATAAAAAATTGGCCCAGGAATGTGAAATCAAAAAAAATCTACCTCTACGAGTTTAGCAGATAACCCCCAATACCATCTTAAATGGGACACCCTGTACATGAAAGAATTTCAGAAATTTTCAAATTGGTGCAAGGAGCAAAACGTAGATGGTTCCGTTACTGAAGACGTGCTACTAGCGTATTTTTGGGAAATATCCAAAAAATATAAAGGATCGACTCTCTAGACAATTTACTCCATGCTGAAAGCCACCCTAATTATTGAGAAGAATTTGAATATCAACAAATTTGGGAAACTTATAGCATTCATTAAGCGTAAAGCTGAAAATCAAAAACCGAAAAAGTCGAAAATCCTCAATAAACAGCAAATTGAAACTTTTATCCTGAATGCCCCAAATAAATCATACTTAATAAGGTATCGGGTCTTCAAAAAAAAAAACCAATCGAAGATTGCTATGGTTTTTTAAACGTATGTCTTAGCAAAATTTTTCTTTCATTTTGTCAATGAATTTAATGTCAAAATGGCATGTCAAAAATCCTGACCAATAAAGAAACAGTAATGCGACGTACGTTTTCGTAATCAAGGCAATCTTCGATTTGTTTTTTTTTTTTGAAGACCCGATATGTATCTACTTTAGGTAAAATTATGCTAACAATTTCAGAAAGAAAAACTATATTAATTTTTCAAAAAATTAATACATTTTATTGTTATACAGGTCGCCCTAATGATGGGAGTGTATGGCGCATGTCGCAGAGAAGAACTGACGAATTTAACACTCGATGATATTGAAGATTGTGGCTCTGTTTTGATTGTTAAAGTGCGAGAAACCAAAACGAAAGTCACCAGAACATTCATTGTCGTAAACAATGAGTTGAATTTCCTTGAGTTGTATCGAGAATATGTAGCTCTCCGTCCTCCAAATACAAACCACAGAAGATTTTTTGTATTTTACAGAGATGGCACCTGTGGAAAACAGCCTGTGGGAAAAAACACCTTTGGAATGCTGCCATCGAAAATTGCTACGTTTTTGACCCTTCCCAGTCCAAATTTGTATACTGGCCACTGCTTCCGCCGTTCGTCTGCCACACTTTTAGCCGATTCCGGTGCAGATATTACCAACCTGAAACGCCACGGTCGATGGAAGTCCTCTTCTGTTGCAGAAGGATATATTGAGGACTCCATCCAACAGAAGGTTATAACTGCTGAAAAAATATTGGGAAGGGACGTAGCCAGTAGCAGTAATAATTTAAGTTCTTATTGTTCAGAAAATGTTAATATTTTAGAAAATATCAATTATTCTTTTTCAAACACCAACACCTCGACCAACAGCAACAATTTACCTCCTATATTAGTATTTAATTGTAAAGAATGTAAAATTGAAATTAATATATCAAAATTGGAATAAAGTATTTGAAATTTTTTACTGGTATTTATTCAACTGTTTGACACCTGCATGGTGGCACATTGTGGCCCGGCGGGCCGAAAAGTATCAAATTGCGCCCGCAAATTAGGGCGCAAATAGGTACTTTGTGGCCCGATCGTACATAAATAAATATGTATGTAAATAAATTCCTTTACTGGCGCGTTCACTATGTAAACGCATGGAAAATATGGGAAACTTGCACTGTTTTTCTGGATATGATTATGAAAATCTAAATTAGGTATCACTATTTGGCTTTGTGAGATAAGCTTACTTAGAATGTCTATATTAAATAATTCTAGTAGGTACCTATTAAACTATTGAATAATAATTGAGAATTAGGCAGAGACAGTAAAAAATAAAACACACTATTGCAACCACGTTTCGCTTATATTTCGATAATAAAATGCAAAAAATATATCTGCATTGAGTTTATCCTTTCTTTTGCAAAAAAGTATCCACTCGTTTTGAATAGTTTTAGATACAAGATCTTTTCCTTTAGGAATGCGATGAAATTTACATTTTTGAGTGCTTGCTTTTTGGTAAAAATAGTTTGATTACACTCATACACAGCACATATTATTCCAGGCACATCTATTTTATAAATGTACGGTTCGGCCTTGGTTGGTTCGGATATGAGCCGTTTTACACGGCAAAGTTTCTTTACGAAATTATTCACGAAATTATTGCCGAAATATTTCGTAAGTTTACTATTCTTGTTTCGCTTTTTACCTGCTTGACACGGCAAATGAAATTTAGCAAAAGTTTCGTGAAAATATTAGTCATACGCAGGCGCAGTAACGTTTTGCCATCAATAATATCATATCATAACCTCATACTTTGGTAAACCAAAACAAATAAAACTTGCGTTTTCTAATTGTTGTTGAATCTTTGTACTCTTCTGTATTTTCATAAAGTTGAATTTCTGCTTTCCTTCCATCAATAAAGTTTTGTTTTCCTTTGGCTTTGCTCAGCTGGTCCTCTCCCTCTTAGGCTTCCTACCCTATTTTTTTGGGCGCAAGACTTTTTTTCACCGGTTGACCCACCGAAAAGCAGTCTATCTTTATCTATTAAATAAGAAATCCAATGACGGATTCATAAGACTCGAAAGAAAAGAATGCGCCTTTTATTTTGTAATTGTATGCGCCGAAACTCTCGCATTTTCTCGGCCGCGCTCACAAAACCTATAGAACATTTTCTAAAGTTTATTGGCGAAATATTTCCGTAAGTTTTTCTTGTCGTGTAAAGCCTACACTGAGAAAAACGCGTTAACTAAGCACGTGGGTTGAATTTTTATAGTAGTCATTACTAGAAAAATAGTTATTACGACCACTCTGTCTTTGTTATTGAAGCCATTTCAAATTAGTTGTACCTTGGAAATCATCTTAACTGACATAATCAGTTCTAAGTACTAAAAATTGTTGTTAAAACATAGCTAACTATAATTTTGGTTGTTACAACATGTTGTGATTACTAATTAAACTGGTTAAATAAAAAATAACCAAAATATGTACCTATTAATACTAAAAAACCAGTTGCAGCAACCTAGTTCTCACAACTAGTATTTCTTAGTTAATTGTACGGACCAATAGAATGCAGCGCTCATTTCCCCACCAGTGCCGATCTTGTCTTTGTCTCCGTACTTGGCCACGAGTCGCCTGCGTGTATTCAGTCTGTCTCCTTAAACGGTCATGATTCTGATGCGCAGAATTCGATTGTCGATTTCGGAGTTCGCGAAAACGCAGAAAACGTCGTGTTTGGTGATGTGCGCGTGTACTGTGACTTCAGTGTATTGAACAAAAAAATAATAATTGACAATAGAAACCACTTGCCACATGTTTATAGTTGACTAGTTAGTATAAGAAACTGATTTATGAAGTTGAATCGCGAGTTAATATCAGCATTATACATGTTTTTTTCTCTTAGAAAATTGTTTACATTAAGAATTTATTTTGTGTTTATCCTCATAATCACATGTACTATATTTTGGAATAAAAATAATTATTAAAAACAATTTCAAGTTTCAAGTTTCAAGTTTCAAGTTTATTTATTTCAAAATAGTTACAAATATTGTTACATTAAATTTATGTTACAATACTAATATTATATATAACTAACTAAAGCACCTAGATGACTTAACACCTGTATGTGCTTATTTTGATATTTAAAATTTTTGTAATTGTATTTAGAGATGAGTTTTTTTACACGTTTACGATCGCGCTTACGGAAAGAAAAAAAAGAAAAGAAAAATCACTACAACCTAAAAATTACTTACTTATCTAATAATAATCTAGTACTTACTTAATGAAAAAAACACAAAATTATAGATAGGTCTTATGACAGCAGTTTCAGAAATGTTATACTATTTTCCCAAAGATATTTTTTTGCTTGCTTTGAAAACGTTTTAGCTCTTATATTACTTTTTATTGCGTCAGGAATCAAATTATACGCTTTTGGTCCAAGATAGTTAACTGATCTTTGGTAGAATTCGCTATGACAATTCGGTATAATTAGCATATTCTTTGTATTATTTCTAGTTGAATAAGCATGAGATATAATATCTTTATCCTGATTTTTATGCACAAAACAGACTACTGAATGAAAGAATAGTATTCTTAGATTATTAATTTTGCAATTATAAAGCAGATGTGTTGGATAAAGGTAATCTTTCTTATAGATGATTTTTAAAATTTTTAAAATTTTATTTTGAATTATTTGTAATGGTTTTAGAGTAGTTTTGTACATAGCACCCCAAGCCAATATACCATATATATGTTTGTATTTTCATATTTCTATTGATTTTACTTAAAAATATGGAAATTCAACAATTTGTAACTACCACAATAACCTTAAGATGAATATTGTGTTTATTTAATTACGAATTGCTGAATTCGCGTATTTTTTTTATAAACTTAAAATTAAAAAATAACGACATCGTAGGTATTTTTTGCAAGAATTTTAAGGTTACAAAAAATATGCGACTTATACTTTTTAGTTGCCACTGCTAAGCAAGAAGGCAAAGTCAACTAAGAAAATGAGTTTATTTGTCACTCATTTGTAAAACGTCATTTATCAAGTCAAAATATAAACAACGAAAATTGATTTTTACCAGTTACTGACTTGTAAAATTGACAGCTAAACTGTAAAAACTTTTTACCTACGAGCGTGCGGTAAAGTGCACTTTACCGCACGTATTTGCAAATGGAAAGTATCACTTTACCGCACACATGCGGAAAGTGCCTTTACCGCCCTTAACGGCTTGACCGAACTCCGCTCCGCGTCGTTCGGTCAACTGCCGTTGCGTGCGGTAAAGTATCACTTTCCGCATTTGTTAGGTAAATAACTATTACAAGTCAGTAGGGTCAGAGAATTATTTATTAAAATTGTATTACCTGTATGTATTAATTTTTTATTTATTATTTAAGATTGTTTACAAGCGAGCAACAAATAAATTATTGTACTTACATCATACGCCAGGTATCAGTTTTTACTGGCTCTTGAAGGTGACAAGCTCGCCTGACGGCTCGCTAGTCATTTCCTTCAATCACCAGTAAAAACTGTTTTACCTGGCTAATAATGTAAAATACTATGTCATCGATAATTATACTGGTTACACCAATACAAAATTATAGCTTGAATAACTCCGGACAACTATGAAATAATAGTTGCTGCAACAAGTTTTTAGGCTAAGAATAAATGTTTGCGGCTAACTAAAAGATTAGTTGATATAACCTCGAAAGTCGTATGTCGTACGAACTAATTCATATTTGCTGTTGCAACTAAATTTTTGACCTGTCCTCTATGCTATCCACGCTTCTAGTTACGTTTACTAAATTTTTAGTTATAACAGCCTATTTTTTTTCTCAGTGTAGTACTCATAACTGCGAAATTTGCACTTTTTTGACATTGCTGCGACAAATTGACGTTTTATGCGTGAATCAAACGTCAAATTGTCGAAGCAATATCAAAAAGTGCGAATTTTGCAGTTATGAGTACTAGGCTTTTAACAGGAAAAGTTGACTTACGAAATATTTTGGCAACAATTTCGTAAGTAATTTCGTGAAGAAACTTTGCCGTGTAAAACGGCTCTATGACAGAAGTTGGTTGACCAGCTTTGGAATTTGGTCTGTCAAAAAGGCGCCATGTTTTAAGGGAGTCCCGGAAATAAGGTCGAAAACAAAAGGTCGAATACCAAAAGGTTGAACAACAAAGCGTCGAAAATACAGAACGTCGAAAATACAAAAGTTCGAAAATACGAAATGTCGAAAATACAAAATGTCGAAAATAAAAAATGTCGAAAATACAAAAAGTCGAAATACAAAATGTCGAAAATACAAAAGATCGAAATACAAAAGTACGAATTTTGGAAGGTAGAAATTGAAAAAGGTCGAAAATACAAGTTGTCATGATTATAAAAAGTCGAAAATACAATCTTTTTTTTCTTTCTACATTTTTTTCCACATACTAACGCTTTGACTAACTCTAACTAACCAAAACTAAACCAAACTAACCAAAACTCTGTACACTTTTGTAATTAACCCAATCTTCTCTTCTGACCCATGCACTCCTATTTACTTCCCGATCCCGTAAATTTCAATAGTGAAACGTTAAGGAGGAAACTTTCAAAAATTAACATATTTTAGATCAAAATTAGTTGATATATCGTTTATAAAAATGTTTTTCTCCAAACGTCAAAAAAACGTCACTTTGTTAACGCCAGTCAGAAACTTAATTTCTATGCTGCTAGGCAAATCCAGCAGGTTAGCACCTGTCGAGGTGGTAGAGATTTAATTTATATGCTAGGCAACCGCACCGACAGTAGAAATACTTTTAGTGCCGCTAGAGCGGCAGCAAAAGTACTTTTAGTGCCGCTCGTACTTTTACTGTCGCTTAACCATCCAGTTACCCCCGAGCTTACTCCATTCGCTTGGAGAAAAAATAGCGTGTTGCATACGGAGTAGAAGCACTTTTTTGTGCTTCAGCAGTATTGCAAGCCTCCTACGTTCGGCTCGCAAACCTACTGCTTCAGCACAAAAAAGTAAAGCTTCTACTCCTAATACAACAATATACTATTTTGTTTCAATTTAGATGCGGATATTGACGTTTTTTTGCCTTACTAAAAAATAAAAATAAAAACTCCGACCTTCAAATTCGAAGGAGAAAATTACGGGTCCGAGCCAGATAAATTGGAATTTGGATTTGGATATACATACAAGACTAGTAAAATGAGAAGGGCTGCTGAATAAAGTGAACTAACAATTTACTGTATTCTGTCTATTTTTATAAAGGAATAAACCATGAACCAAAATTTCTATTTTTTCTTAAAGTTTTACCTATTCAAGGTAAAAGCGGGAGTTATGGACATCCTTAACTGCCTTGGGAGTTATGATATCCTTAAGTCCTGCGCGGGAGTTATGAAATCCTTAACTCCCTTGGGAGTTTATGACTATCGTAACCAAGGTATAATGTATTGTCGCGCTTTGGCTCGCCGGACAGAAATCTTGGGTTCGTTGTTCGTTTCGTTTATTCCAAAAATCAAAGTCCAATTAACACAGCAATAATTTATTTCACTTAACAAAACACTCTGACACTAATTACTTTATTAACAAACTCAACAATTAACTCTATACAATCACTATTTAAATCGTATCACAGTCGAACTGAAACTTAACTTACAAATCAATGTCGGCCTTCTTATATATCCCTAAATCTATTCCTGTAAAATCTTGAATACACACGATAATCTAATTTTCCAGATTAAAGTAGAATAATTCGCTAGATTCTAGTATTTTCACCATCGATTCTTGACAGCCTGGCGGACGATATCGTGACACTGCCCTCCTCTTAAGGTTGATCGTCCCGATCAACTTCACGTCCATGATATTTCGCCAATCTCTCCAGATGTACAACTTTCATCTTACTCCTGGTGTTGCGCTGGACTCGATAAACCAAATCATTGATCCTCTTGATTATTCTATAGGGTCCTTCCCATCCTGAAGACAATTTCGGCGATACTCCTTTCTTCCTTGCTGGGTTATACAACCACACTAAATCCCGTTCTTGAAATCCGACCGAATTGGCTTTCAAGTCGTATCTGGTCTTCATTCGGTCACTGGCTAGTTGTATATGCTCCCGAGCAAAATCATGGATACCCAGAAGTCGTGCCCTTACTTCGTCGGCATAATCTCGGATTTCTCTTCGTTCTTCTTCGGGTACTCCAAACATCAGATCGCAAGGTAACCTGAGTTCCCTTCCAAAAACAATTCTAGCCGGACTTTCACCTGTTGAATCGTGAACAGCCGCACTGTAAGCCATTAAAAATAGAGGCAAATGCTTGTCCCAATCTCGTTGGTTCTTTGCGACCACTTTTGTCAGGTGTTCCTCTATGGTCTTATTGAATCGTTCCACCATGCCATCAGATTGAGGGTGTAAAGGTGTTGTCCTTGTCTTACGAATGCCCATGATCTCACAAACTTTCTTAAAGATGGCAGATTTGTTAGTTTCGTCCCTGGTCTGAATGTAACTCTAGTGGCAAACCATGACGACTACAAACTTCGTCCACTAGCACCTGGGCAACAGTGATGGCTTCTTGATTGGGAATAGCAAAAACTTCTGGCCATTTACTGAAGTAATCCATGATAACTAAGATGTATTTGTTACCACGCTCTGACTCTGGGAACGGTCCTGCTACATCTATCGCTATTCTCTCAAATGGAAGACCGACGTTGTACTGTTTCATGGGCCCCCGAGATCTTAGTTTAGGGCCTTTACTGGTAGCACAGATGTCGCATTTTCGGCACCAGCTTTTAACGTCTTCATGGTAGTGAACCCAGTAAAAACGTTCCCGAATTTTGTCCAAAGTCTTGTTAACTCCGAAATGTGCCCCTGTGGTTCCGTCGTGTATTTCTTTTAATACATCTTCCACTCGGTCTTTTGGGATAACCAGTTGGCTCTTAGTGGATTTCCCATCGGCACTTTCCCAAACTCTTTTGAGCAAACCATTTTCTATGGCCAGAGAGTTCCACTGGGCCCACAACGCCTTGTAAATCAAGCTTTTGTTTGACTCTTCCCCCCATTCTGGCCTACATTCATCATTTTCTTTAAGATGTAGAATCGCCCGATGTCCTGGTCTGCCTCCTGATCTTCTCTCATTTGCTTGGTAGACCATTTGTCATCGACGATCAGGCCCGTTCTTCTTACAGCGGGACTAGTGTTTTTCTCATGTATATCGATTCTTTGACAATGTTTGCAATCTTCTTTACATGGCCGTCTAGACAGAGCATCAGCATTTTTATGCAGGTTTCCAGGTCGATGTTTAATTTGGAAATCGTATTGCTGCAATCTCTCAATCCATCAAGCAAGCTGTCCTTCAGGAGTTTTCATTTCTAAAAGCCATTTTAGAGCTGCGTGATCTGTTCGAATTAGAAACTTGCGTCCGTAGAGATACTTATGAAAATGGTCGACTGCTTTTACTATGGCAAGCAACTCTCTTCTGGTGACACAATAATTTCGTTCCGGCTTTGATAATGTTCTGCTGTAGTACTCCACGACATGTTCTTGTGAATTTTGGATTTGTGAAAGGACAGCTCCAACACTGGTGTTACTTGCATCTGTGTCCAAAATCAACATGCCTTCGTGATCAGGATAGGACAACACTGGGCTCGTACATAATGCTCCTTTCAATTTTCTAAATGCGGAATCGCATTCTTGGGTCCAATTGAATGTTGATTTTTCTTCTGTTAATCGATGAAGTGGAGCAGCTATATTGGCGAATCCTTCCACAAATCTTCGATAATAAGAACATAATCCTAGAAAACTCCTTAGTTCATGTTTGTCGCGTGGTTTTGGCCAGTCCCTGACAGCATCTATTTTTCCTTCCATAACTTGTATGCCCTCTTCAGATACCACGTGACCTAAGAATTCCACTTTCTTTTGAAATAGGAAACACTTATTTGGATTGAGTTTTAAGTTGGCATTCCGGAAGCGGTCAAAAACTTCTTTCAGGTTATTGAGATGTTCTTGGAACGCATTTCCCATAATCATGACATCATCCAAATATACCAGGCAAGTTCTCCATGTAAGGCCTCGCAAAACAAGATGCATCAGTCGCTTAAACGTAGCTGAAGCATTACACAATCCGAAAGGCATTACATTAAACTGGTATAGCCCGCTTCCGCTACTGAAGGCAGTTTTCTCTTTGTCATCGTCATGTATTGCCACTTGCCAGTATCCACTTTTGAGATCCAAGGTGGAAAACCATTTGGAGCCCGATAGAGTTGTTAGTGTATCGTCTATTCTTGGGAGAGGGAAGCTGTCCTTCTTGGTGACGCCATTAAGCTTTCGGTAGTCCACACAAAATCTAAGACTCCCATCTTTCTTTGTAACCAAAACTACTGGCGCAGACCATGGACTATTTGACTCTTCAATGATTCCCTCTTGAAGCATTTTATCAATCTGGTTTTCCACTTCCTGTTGCTTAGCTACTGGCATACGTCGTGGTGGTTGTCTAATTGGGTGTGCCAATCCAGTATCAATTTTGTGTTGAATTAAGCTGGTCCGTCCGGTTTGATTGTCCATCACAGTAAAGGGGCTAGGACAGTTCTAGGCCAAAATCAGTCATTTTCCCATGTAAATCTCCATAAGAAAATCTAAGGTTCATTCTGGCAATTTTTGTACCGTTCAAGGTCATCCCTCCAGCCTGCCAGGCAGTCGTTGCCGCTAAGCCCCGCCCCCTTTCCAGTTCCCCGTGTATTTCATTGGTCGCGTCAGCCACCGCTGCGTTCGGGGTCTTTGGCCGTCCTGGCTCCAAGCGGCTCATCGAACACACATAGCACCTCGTGACTTGGTACCTCATTCAAGGTGCACTGTACTGATGATGACGTAACTAATAATAAAAACGTCGTTCCGCCATCGGGTCTGATGATGACGTAACTAATAATAAAAACGTCGTTTAGCCATCGGGTCTGATGATGACGTAACTAATAATAAAAACGTCGTTTCGCTATCGCGTCGTCAACGTTTATTGCAACCGCAGCGAAACCATAACTTGTTACTTTCCTGTGACCTGCGAGAAACAAGCTCTGACTAGTAGTAGCCAATCACCAGCTTCGTATCCATCTGCACAGACCAGCGAACTTTTCCTAGAAATATGGGCCATCGTTTCAATTTTATTGTTGCTTAGTACGTTGGCATCCTGCGATAAGCAAGTCCTAACAAGTCTCTAATCAATCAGAAGGCTGAGGTCTTTCGTCTCAATATAAGAAACCAGCGACAACAAGCCGGAGCTTTTTTTTTAAAATATTATTTAAATCATATTAATACAACGTTTTAGCTAGTATTTAAATCAAAATCGCCGCTAGTTCGAGTGACTTTTATTGTCAACATGACTTAGACCCATAACTCATTTTTACAAATATTTCTCTACAAAAATAATTCCGTCTTGAGTTTTCCTCATAAGGATATTCCTGGTATTTTTGCTTCAAATATTCATTACCTATCATCAATATATTGCTAAATTATATTAACACGACCAACAAAAACAAAAATAAGGCAAACGCGTCGCATAGGAAGTTACACTGCTTGAGCCGTCCAGCCGCAATACTGATAAACTATTTTCATTCAGAGTAAACAATTAAACCTGCGACAATGATAAGAGCAGGCGTTACGTCATAGGCATATATGTGAATATTTTCATCATTGCAGTACTACTTAGATAAAAATGTGTTAGTAGATAATCAAAGGGGGAATGACTACAAAATTCCGACCATAACCTCAATCTTTCATTCTTGACACGTGGTGGATGCGCCGTCGTTGACACGAAGGTGGATGCGTCGTCGGCGCCATCTTGTCAAACGTCATGGCGCCATCTGTCGTGAGTGCGGTGAATTATTGCAATTGATCGACAGGAAGGGTTCAAAATTACAGGTTCCTGTAATATGGAGTTTGCGTGGAAGAGATTGTTTCATGTCGTTTAGATGTCGCTACGTATATTTAATTATAGTTTAGGTTCTGATGACGTCATAGTGACCTGGGTCACGTGGGTTACGTCAGTGTGTGTCGGTGGCGCCATCTAGCGTACATAGTGCAAAGTTCAATTTACGGTTCAGGTTCTGTGATGACCTTATAGCGGCCTGAGACACGTGGGTTACGTCAGTGCGGGTTCGTGGCGCCATCTAGAGTACATAGTGCAAAGTTCGATTCATAGTTCGGGTTCTGTGATGACGTCATAGGGGCCTGGGTCACGTCCATTATTGCATCAAACGCCTATCATTGCGTAAATGGAGTACACGCGTTATATAATTTTTTACTTATATGGTCACGTCAGTGTGTGTCGGTGGCGCCATCTAGCGTACGTAGTCCGTTGTGTCCTTTTACAGGATGCCGTAGTGGTAAATAAAATAAATTCATAAATCAGCATGCCGCCGACGTTTAATGTGGGAACAAACAAAGGTATCATATTTCACGGCTATTTTTACTTATAACTGATAAGCGTTTCCGTTCTAGCAAAAACAACAACAAGCTCGGACTTGCATTTATATTTTATCGATGATAAACATGCATGGATATTTTCACTGCCGACTAACTACATATATGTTTAATAATATATTTAAAAACATTCCAGCCCATAGCCCCATAATACTTTCAAGTTGGACATTATCTATCACTCAACTAACAACCCTTAGGGCCAAAAAAGGGGTGATATCAAAAATTTAAAAAGTACCTAACTATACCATAACTCTTTTCAGGCGGGGACAGCGAAGCTGCTTTTTTCCGGGGTGTGCGCAACCCTAACTATCAAGGGGATGCCTGAAAACTGGATTTTGACCATCTGCGCACATGTCGTTAGGGCCTTATTCTATTTTTCCAATTATTTCGTGTTCTAGCGATCCGATTTGATTCGTTCTTTTACCAAAAATTTTTAAATAATTAATTGCGTATTTGAAGGTCAGTTTTACCCGTTTAGCATATGCCAAAATGGCCGTATTCTATTTTTTTCAATTAATTTACGTTCTATCGACTCGATTAGATTTATTTTTTTTGCCAAAAATTTCTAAATAATTATTAGCCTATTTGGAGACTAGTTCTACCCGTTTAGCATGTGCCAAAAGGGCCTTATTCCATTTTTCAATTAATTAAGGGCCGTAATCAATTTTTCTCAATTAAATCAGGTTCTATTGATTACATTTTATAATTTTTTTTTTTACCAAACATTTCTAGATAATTATTGGCATCAATGAAGACTAGTTCCAGCCATTAAGCATACGCCAACAGGGCCGTAATCAGTTTTTTCAATCAATCCACTTTCCAGTGGTCCAATTTAATTCGTTCGTTTACTATAAATATCCACAATAATGTATTGGAATGTAAATATTTTAGTAAAGAAAGTTCTAAACACAAAAACAGCAGAGAGGATGACATTTAACAATAGGCTACATCTGAATAAAGAGTATGCAAATTTTTGTCAAAAAAAAAAAAAAAAATCTAAGATTTCTTCAACCTTTCTATATAGTTCCAGATGACTTCGAGCGAGCGTGTTATCTCAACCATACGAGTTTAGATCTGGATCAGCGTCACAAAGCTTATTAACTGGAATGTTTGTAACTGTATACAAAAAAAAAAAAAAAAATACTCAAAATAGCTGAAAACCCATATTTGCTTCATGTTTCCATTGATTTTTATGAAAAACCTTCTCAAAAATCTGATAGTCGGGGTGGAGAGGGGGGGGGTCACTATTATAAAACCGTCCAGTCCTCCGTCCTCATTCATTAGTTTGCAGTTCCTCAAAGAGTGAAGACGTGCAAAACTAGTTCTCCTATACTGATTTACACGTTTGTGAGAAACAATAGTCATCTCCAGTTAGTTCTATAAAAAATATACCCCAAGTAAAACGAAGCGTTCAGATTAAAAGATGTCCCTCTTCGCAGATTTAGTGAAACATATAGCCTCTCTCCTGGGGCTACTCACACCAAAATATAATGATAACATCGCTAAAGAAGGCCTGGAGGAATGTACTCGAGGACTAAGAAAACTCAACAAAGCTATCAAACAAGCAGCAACATGGGTGAAAAGCAGCACTTAGAGTCATGTCTGCGGAATATAAGAAGTATGAGGAATCAGTTCAAGAATATGCAAAAGAAAGGTGCAGGACTTTCACCATCACGTCCTGAAGGAGCAAGAGAGCGAGTGCATTGGGATGATTCAAATTCAGCTTTCAGCAGCAGGATAAGAACAGGGATCATAACAAATTTGAAGCATAAAGATCCCAAGCTGTTTTTGGTAGATTGTGCAGCTTCATTTAAACGCAGGATCCAGAATGCTCTTAAAAAGGATGAAGCCATCAAAGTTAATGCAGCATTTTGTGGGGAATTCGAGATCGTCAAAGGTGATAAAGTACTAAAAGAATTTAAGTATTTCACAACGTCTAACTCGCCCATCTACCGAAATACTAATCTTGGGCAATGGTTTAATGAAAAAGTTGCTGAACCCATTATGCATGAAATGGAGGAGTTCCAAGAACGTGACAGTGGTTGGGCCTTGAAGAAAATTGTTAATTTGGGCATCAACATTAACAAATTCATACCACAACTAGGATCTTCATACGTAGAACTACCTTCTCAAATAGCTGCGAGGCATGCCTGTGTAAACGTGCAGAACACCGATAACAGATGTTTTGCATGGGCAGTAGTTTCTGCATTGTTTCCAGTTGAGGAACATCCCCAACGCTTAAGCAAATATCCGGATCCTAAAGATGTGTTGAAGTTGAAAGGCATTCAATTCCCCATGACTTTGAAACAAATTCCTAGTTTCGAGAAACAGAATGGTTTATCTATAAATGTTTACAAACTGGAAAAATCTGGGAAAAACTTCAAAGTTATGCCCACACTCATAACAAGACACAAACAGGAAAAACATGTTAATCTCCTACTCATCCAGAATAAATATGATGAAGAGCAGGGCGAAGACTTTTCACCTGTGAAGTATCATTACGTGCGGATTAAAAATTTATCAAAATTAGTATCCTCACAAACCTTGAGTAAGTATGATGGGAAAAAACATATCTGCGATCGCTGTCTGCACTATTTCAGATCGCAAGATAAGCTCAACAAACACCTTGAGGAGTGTGCAAAGATAAATGAAACAGCTCTTAAGATGCCAGAAATTGGTAAAAACATGTTGAAATTCAAAAATTTCAAAAACAAGGAAAGAGCGCCCTTTATAGTGTATGCGGATTTGGAGAGCGTTTTGACCCCAACAAAGGAGGATCCTAAAAGGACTCAGATCCATATTCCAGCTGCTGTAGGATATTACCTAAAGTGCTCCTATGATGATTCATTATCTTTTTACAAGTCATTCCGTGGTGCAGAATGTATGCAGTGGTTCGCTGATGAGATGGCTCAGCTAGCAGAAAATATTGCAACTGTATTCTGGTGTCCCTACGACATTAATATGACCAAAGCCGAAGAATCAGAGTTTCAGAAAGCTACACATTGTTACATTTGCGAGCACCCGTTCAATTCGCCAAGTGATAAAGTTCGAGATCACAACCACTTGATTCCTAACTACAACTACCGAGGTGCTGCCCATTCGTCGCCATGTAATATTAATCAACAAGATTCACACGTGATATCTGTGGTGTTTCATAACTTGAGCGGCTACGATGCCCATTTCATCATTGCAGACATAGCTAACAAAATGAAAGGATCTATTGATTTGTTGCCAATAACAAAGGAAAAATACATCTCATTCACCAAGCACATTGATGATTACCCAATCCAGTTTCGCTTTATAGATAGTTTCCGATTTATGAATTCTTCGTTGGATAAACTGGCATCAAATTTACCTGAACATCCCAACCTAAAGTCACAGTTCACCGGACTAGACGTAGATAAGTTTAAACTTCTTACAAAAAAGGGGGTGATGCCCTATGATTACATTGACTCGTTTGATCGTTTTAATGAAGCCTGTTTGCCGCCAATAAAAGCATTCTACAACACACTGAATGATGCACCATGTCCTCAAAGATTCTATCTCAGAGCTAAACAGGTGTGGAATAACTTCGATTGTCAAGATTTAGGTGATTATATCGATCTATATATGAAGACTGATATTTTATTGCTCGCCGATGTATTTGAACAATTTCGCTCGAGCTGTCTCAAAACATATGATTTAGACCCCGCTCACTATTTCACGCTACCAAGTTTTACTTGGGACGCAATGATGAAATATACCAGGCAGGAAATTGAGCTTCTTACCGATCAAGACATGTTTCTCTTTGTGGAACGAGGTATTCGAGGCGGATTGAGCCAAGTTTGCACAAACCGATATTCCGAGGCTAATAATAAATACATACCAACCTATAATCCCATGGAACCATCAAAATATTTAATGTACTTCGATATCAACAATCAGTATGGCTGGGCAATGTCACAGTATCTTCCCTATGGAGGATTCGAATGGGCTGATGTCAACATTGATGTAACCCGTTTGTGTCAGATGATGCCGATACTGGCTATATGCTAGAAGTCGACTTAGAATATCCTAGGGAACTACACGATGCCCATAAAGATATTCCCTTCTGTCCAGAGCATATTAATCCGAAAACTGGAAAACCTCCAAAATCAGCAAGAGAGCTAATAAAGCTAATGGCAACACTGCACAGGAAAGAGAAATATGTAATTCATTATCGAGCCTTGAAGCAAGCCTTAGAGCATGGCTTAAAAATTAAAAAAATACACAGAGTTTTAAAATTCAAACAATCACCTTGGCTCAAATCATACATTGATCTGAATACTACATTGAGAAAAGAAGCTAAAAATGAGTTTGAAAAGAATCTCTTCAAGCTAATGAATAATGCAGTATTTGGGAAGACAATGGAGAATATTCGGAAAAGAGTAAATGTCAGGCTTCTGACAAAATGGTCGGGAAGATATGGAGCTGAGGCTTATATATCGAAGCCAGAATTCAAGACCAGCACCATATTCAATGAAAATCTAGTGGCAGTAGAGTTAAGAAAGCTCGAGATATACTTAAACAAGCGAATATACGTCGGACAAGCAATTCTAGATCTAGCAAAAACCACCATCTACGATTTTCATTACGGCTACATGAAAAAAGAATTCGAAGACAATTGTTCAGTTCTATACACCGACACCGATAGTCTCATTTATGAGATAACTGAAAAAGATCCATATGAAATTATCCGGCGGGACTGCTTCAAATGTTTTGATACATCGGACTATCCGAACAATAATCAATACAGTATACCTTTGGTCAACAAAAAAGTTCTTGGTCTTATGAAAGACGAAAACAATGGCATTCCAATGACGAATTATGTCGGCCTCCGATCAAAATTGTATGCAACTAAAGTTATGGTAACAGAAGGAGATATAGAGAAGAGGAAAAAAGAATTACATGATGAAGAATTCGATGAAGATGAAATTGAACTTATTTTATCGAATTATGGGGTTTCAAAAAAAGCAAAGGGAGTTAAGTCACAAGTTGTTCAAACTAAAATAACGTTTGATGACTACATAGAATGCTTAGAAACCTATAGGGAAAAACATATTACGCAAAATTTGATAAAAGCATAGAAGCATGTAGTTTATTCAATAACCCAAGAAAAGATTGCCTTAAGCCCATTTGATGATAAACGTTTCATTTTATCTAATAGTTACAACACTCTTCCTTGGGGACATTACTCAATTAAGAGTGAATCCTAGGATTGAATGTCACTCAACATCAATGTGTCTAATAATTTTCACTTGTATTACTTTCCAAGTTTTAGCTTTAAGTTGTTGTTGTTGTGACAATGTAAATATTTTATATACATAGCCATAGATATTAATGTAGTATTATTTTATTTTTACACTTTTCACTTTCAATATTTTTCAAGTTTAAATAGTTTAGTCATTGTAAATATTTTCTATACATAGTCATAGATATTAATGCAGTGTTATTGTTTTTTTGTTATTTTTCCTGTACAAAAAATGTATTTTTTTATAATAATTTAGATAAAAACGCGATAGGTATCTTTCCTTAGGGGACACCATACCTATAGTAATCATAGTAAATAAGTAATTGAGAAAAAAAAAAAAAAAACAATAGTTTTAGCTGAAGCTGTCACGCTGTATATAATTGATGTACACTTAAGCGTACCAGGCCGTGTCAATCATAGCTGCCCAATGATATGTATATTACCTTAGCTCTGTCAATAGAGACAGCATTTCGAGACAGCTCTATCTATAGAGACAGCTTTTCGAGACAGCTCTGTCTATAGAGACAGAGCTTTTCGAGACAGGTCTGTCTATAGAGACAGCTTTTCGAGACAGCTCTGTCTATAGAGACAGCTTTTCGAGACAGCTCTGTCTACAGAGACAGCTTTTCGAGACAGCTCTGTCTATAGACCTGTATAGCAGCTGTATACGGACCTGTCTCTAGACCTGTATAGCTATATACAGACTAGTCTAAAATCAGTCCTGTATCCGTTTGGAGATCGGGGGACCTAACGCGCAGGTCCGAAATCTTCCAGTCTGAACGTGCTCTTAGCTAGTTATAGCAACCATTATAGAACTTCACCTTTTTATAGTTTTGTTTTTCATTATGCCCCTATTGAAATTGCGTGTTTAGATAACTGACTCAGATGACTAAGTAACTCAAACTTTGTATAGTTTAATTTTTAATAGGACCCTGAATATGGCTGCATGAACGTATCTTGCATTGATTTACTAAAAAAGTTTCTCTAGGAACTAATACTTTTGTTTCACTTTGAGTATTTATTTCAGAAAAAAAAAAACGTGAATCAAAATAATAGAACGTTAATTAATAGAAAAATTAATTGTTTCTATTGGCTTGGTGCTAATTCTTGTGTGCTGAATTTTCACACGCATTCGGTGGTGTTTGTGAAAAATAAGTAAAGCATTGTTTTTAGAAACTATTTTTTATTTAAATTGTTATCAAAATTACATTTGTTTTTTTTTTTTCAACTTTATTAGTAGTACAATTACAATGGTATAAGTATTACGTTAAAGTGACTAAAGTAAACATTATAAAATTCACATTTTGTATAAGAATAATAATAACTTCAGCTAAAACTATTGTTTTTTTTTTTTTCTCAATTACTTATTTACTATGATTACTATAGGTATGGTGTCCCCTAAGGAAAGATACCTATCGCGTTTTTATCTAAATTATTATAAGAATTACATTTTCTTGCAGGAATATTAATTACAGCTAAACTATAAATTTTACAATTACTATCTATGGGTATTGGTGACCTCCGAGGATGGATATCGTGTTTTTTTATCTAAATTATTATAAAAAAATACATTTTTTGTACAGGAAAAATAACAAAAAAACAATAACACTGCATTAATATCTATGACTATGTATAGAAAATATTTACAATGACTAAACTATTTAAACTTGAAAAATATTGAAAGTGAAAAGTGTAAAAATAAAATAATACTACATTAATATCTATGGCTATGTATATAAAATATTTACATTGTCACAACAACAACAACTTAAAGCTAAAACTTGGAAAGTAATACAAGTGAAAATTATTAGACACATTGATGTTGAGTGACATTCAATCCTAGGATTCACTCTTAATTGAGTAATGTCCCCAAGGAAGAGTGTTGTAACTATTAGATAAAATGAAACGTTTATCATCAAATGGGCTTAAGGCAATCTTTTCTTGGGTTATTGAATAAACTACATGCTTCTATGCTTTTATCAAATTTTGCGTAATATGTTTTTCCCTATAGGTTTCTAAGCATTCTATGTAGTCATCAAACGTTATTTTAGTTTGAACAACTTGTGACTTAACTCCCTTTGCTTTTTTTGAAACCCCATAATTCGATAAAATAAGTTCAATTTCATCTTCATCGAATTCTTCATCATGTAATTCTTTTTTCCTCTTCTCTATATCTCCTTCTGTTACCATAACTTTAGTTGCATACAATTTTGATCGGAGGCCGACATAATTCGTCATTGGAATGCCATTGTTTTCGTCTTTCATAAGACCAAGAACTTTTTTGTTGACCAAAGGTATACTGTATTGATTATTGTTCGGATAGTCCGATGTATCAAAACATTTGAAGCAGTCCCGCCGGATAATTTCATATGGATCTTTTTCAGTTATCTCATAAATGAGACTATCGGTGTCGGTGTATAGAACTGAACAATTGTCTTCGAATTCTTTTTTCATGTAGCCGTAATGAAAATCGTAGATGGTGGTTTTTGCTAGATCTAGAATTGCTTGTCCGACGTATATTCGCTTGTTTAAGTATATCTCGAGCTTTCTTAACTCTACTGCCACTAGATTTTCATTGAATATGGTGCTGGTCTTGAATTCTGGCTTCGATATATAAGCCTCAGCTCCATATCTTCCCGACCATTTTGTCAGAAGCCTGACATTTACTCTTTTCCGAATATTCTCCATTGTCTTCCCAAATACTGCATTATTCATTAGCTTGAAGAGATTCTTTTCAAACTCATTTTTAGCTTCTTTTCTCAATGTAGTATTCAGATCAATGTATGATTTGAGCCAAGGTGATTGTTTGAATTTTAAAACTCTGTGTATTTTTTTAATTTTTAAGCCATGCTCTAAGGCTTGCTTCAAGGCTCGATAATGAATTACATATTTCTCTTTCCTGTGCAGTGTTGCCATTAGCTTTATTAGCTCTCTTGCTGATTTTGGAGGTTTTCCAGTTTTCGGATTAATATGCTCTGGACAGAAGGGAATATCTTTATGGGCATCGTGTAGTTCCCTAGGATATTCTAAGTCGACTTCTAGCATATAGCCAGTATCGGCATCATCTGACACAAACGGGTTACATCAATGTTGACATCAGCCCATTCGAATCCTCCATAGGGAAGATACTGTGACATTGCCCAGCCATACTGATTGTTGATATCGAAGTACATTAAATATTTTGATGGTTCCATGGGATTATAGGTTGGTATGTATTTATTATTAGCCTCGGAATATCGGTTTGTGCAAACTTGGCTCAATCCGCCTCGAATACCTCGTTCCACAAAGAGAAACATGTCTTGATCGGTAAGAAGCTCAATTTCCTGCCTGGTATATTTCATCATTGCGTCCCAAGTAAAACTTGGTAGCGTGAAATAGTGAGCGGGGTCTAAATCATATGTTTTGAGACAGCTCGAGCGAAATTGTTCAAATACATCGGCGAGCAATAAAATATCAGTCTTCATATATAGATCGATATAATCACCTAAATCTTGACAATCGAAGTTATTCCACACCTGTTTAGCTCTGAGATAGAATCTTTGAGGACATGGTGCATCATTCAGTGTGTTGTAGAATGCTTTTATTGGCGGCAAACAGGCTTCATTAAAACGATCAAACGAGTCAATGTAATCATAGGGCATCACCCCCTTTTTTGTAAGAAGTTTAAACTTATCTACGTCTAGTCCGGTGAACTGTGACTTTAGGTTGGGATGTTCAGGTAAATTTGATGCCAGTTTATCCAACGAAGAATTCATAAATCGGAAACTATCTATAAAGCGAAACTGGATTGGGTAATCATCAATGTGCTTGGTGAATGAGATGTATTTTTCCTTTGTTATTGGCAACAAATCAATAGATCCTTTCATTTTGTTAGCTATGTCTGCAATGATGAAATGGGCATCGTAGCCGCTCAAGTTATGAAACACCACAGATATCACGTGTGAATCTTGTTGATTAATGTTACATGGCGACGAATGGGCAGCTCCTCGGTAGTTGTTGTTAGGAATCAAGTGGTTGTGATCTCGAACTTTATCACTTGGCGAATTGAACGGGTGTTCGCAAATGTAACAATGTGTAGCTTTCTGAAACTCTGATTCTTCGGCTTTGGTCATATTAATGTCGTAGGGACACCAGAATACAGTTGCAATATTTTCTGCTAGCTGAGCCATCTCATCAGCGAACCACTGCATACATTCTGCACCACGGAATGACTTGTAAAAAGATAATGAATCATCATAGGAGCACTTTAGGTAATATCCTACAGCAGCTGGAATATGGATCTGAGTCCTTTTAGGATCCTCCTTTGTTGGGGTCAAAACGCTCTCCAAATCCGCATACACTATAAAGGGCGCTCTTTCCTTGTTTTTGAAATTTTTGAATTTCAACATGTTTTTACCAATTTCTGGCATCTTAATAGCTGTTTCATTTATCTTTGCACAATCCTCAAGGTGTTTGTTGAGCTTATCTTGCGATCTGAAATAGTGCAGACAGCGATCGCAGATATGTTTTTTCCCATCATACTTACTCAAGGTTTGTGAGGATACTAATTTTGATAAATTTTTAATCCGCACGTAATGATACTTCACAGGTGAAAAGTCTTCGCCCTGCTCTTCATCATATTTATTCTGGATGAGTAGGAGATTAACATGTTTTTCCTGTTTGTGTCTTGTTATGAGTGTGGGCATAACTTTGAAGTTTTTCCCAGATTTTTCCAGTTTGTAAACATTTATAGATAAACCATTCTGTTTCTCGAAACTAGGAATTTGTTTCAAAGTCATGGGGAATTGAATGCCTTTCAACTTCAACACATCTTTAGGATCCGGATATTTGCTTAAGCGTTGGGGATGTTCCTCAACTGGAAACAATGCAGAAACTACTGCCCATGCAAAACATCTGTTATCGGTGTTCTGCACGTTTACACAGGCATGCCTCGCAGCTATTTGAGAAGGTAGTTCTACGTATGAAGATCCTAGTTGTGGTATGAATTTGTTAATGTTGATGCCCAAATTAACAATTTTCTTCAAGGCCCAACCACTGTCACGTTCTTGGAACTCCTCCATTTCATGCATAATGGGTTCAGCAACTTTTTCATTAAACCATTGCCCAAGATTAGTATTTCGGTAGATGGGCGAGTTAGACGTTGTGAAATACTTAAATTCTTTTAGTACTTTATCACCTTTGACGATCTCGAATTCCCCACAAAATGCTGCATTAACTTTGATGGCTTCATCCTTTTTAAGAGCATTCTGGATCCTGCGTTTAAATGAAGCTGCACAATCTACCAAAAACAGCTTGGGATCTTTATGCTTCAAATTTGTTATGATCCCTGTTCTTATCCTGCTGCTGAAAGCTGAATTTGAATCATCCCAATGCACTCGCTCTCTTGCTCCTTCAGGACGTGATGGTGAAAGTCCTGCACCTTTCTTTTGCATATTCTTGAACTGATTCCTCATACTTCTTATATTCCGCAGACATGACTCTAAGTGCTGCTTTTCACCCATGTTGCTGCTTGTTTGATAGCTTTGTTGAGTTTTCTTAGTCCTCGAGTACATTCCTCCAGGCCTTCTTTAGCGATGTTATCATTATATTTTGGTGTGAGTAGCCCCAGGAGAGAGGCTATATGTTTCACTAAATCTGCGAAGAGGGACATCTTTTAATCTGAACGCTTCGTTTTACTTGGGGTATATTTTTTATAGAACTAACTGGAGATGACTATTGTTTCTCACAAACGTGTAAATCAGTATAGGAGAACTAGTTTTGCACGTCTTCACTCTTTGAGGAACTGCAAACTAATGAATGAGGACGGAGGACTGGACGGTTTTATAATAGTGACCCCCCCCCCCTCTCCACCCCGACTATCAGATTTTTGAGAAGGTTTTTCATAAAAATCAATGGAAACATGAAGCAAATATGGGTTTTCAGCTATTTTGAGTATTTTTTTTTTTTTTTTTTGTATACAGTTACAAACATTCCAGTTAATAAGCTTTGTGACGCTGATCCAGATCTAAACTCGTATGGTTGAGATAACACGCTCGCTCGAAGTCATCTGGAACTATATAGAAAGGTTGAAGAAATCTTAGATTTTTTTTTTTTTTTTTGACAAAAATTTGCATACTCTTTATTCAGATGTAGCCTATTGTTAAATGTCATCCTCTCTGCTGTTTTTGTGTTTAGAACTTTCTTTACTAAAATATTTACATTCCAATACATTATTGTGGATATTTATAGTAAACGAACGAATTAAATTGGACCACTGGAAAGTGGATTGATTGAAAAAACTGATTACGGCCCTGTTGGCGTATGCTTAATGGCTGGAACTAGTCTTCATTGATGCCAATAATTATCTAGAAATGTTTGGTAAAAAAAAAATTATAAAATGTAATCAATAGAACCTGATTTAATTGAGAAAAATTGATTACGGCCCTTAATTAATTGAAAAATGGAATAAGGCCCTTTTGGCACATGCTAAACGGGTAGAACTAGTCTCCAAATAGGCTAATAATTATTTAGAAATTTTTGGCAAAAAAAATAAATCTAATCGAGTCGATAGAACGTAAATTAATTGAAAAAAATAGAATACGGCCATTTTGGCATATGCTAAACGGGTAAAACTGACCTTCAAATACGCAATTAATTATTTAAAAATTTTTGGTAAAAGAACGAATCAAATCGGATCGCTAGAACACGAAATAATTGGAAAAATAGAATAAGGCCCTAACGACATGTGCGCAGATGGTCAAAATCCAGTTTTCAGGCATCCCCTTGATAGTTAGGGTTGCGCACACCCCGGAAAAAAGCAGCTTCGCTGTCCCCGCCTGAAAAGAGTTATGGTATAGTTAGGTACTTTTTAAATTTTTGATATCACCCCTTTTTTGGCCCTAAGGGTTGTTAGTTGAGTGATAGATAATGTCCAACTTGAAAGTATTATGGGGCTATGGGCTGGAATGTTTTTAAATATATTATTAAACATATATATAGTTAGTCGGCAGTGAAAATATCCATGCATGTTTATCATCGATAAAATATAAATGCAAGTCCGAGCTTGTTGTTGTTTTTGCTAGAACGGAAACGCTTATCAGTTATAAGTAAAAATAGCCGTGAAATATGATACCTTTGTTTGTTCCCACATTAAACGTCGGCGGCATGCTGATTTATGAATTTATTTTATTTACCACTACGGCATCCTGTAAAAGGACACAACGGACTACGTACGCTAGATGGCGCCACCGACACACACTGACGTGACCATATAAGTAAAAAATTATATAACGCGTGTACTCCATTTACGCAATGATAGGCGTTTGATGCAATAATGGACGTGACCCAGGCCCCTATGACGTCATCACAGAACCCGAACTATGAATCGAACTTTGCACTATGTACTCTAGATGGCGCCACGAACCCGCACTGACGTAACCCACGTGTCTCAGGCCGCTATAAGGTCATCACAGAACCTGAACCGTAAATTGAACTTTGCACTATGTACGCTAGATGGCGCCACCGACACACACTGACGTAACCCACGTGACCCAGGTCACTATGACGTCATCAGAACCTAAACTATAATTAAATATACGTAGCGACATCTAAACGACATGAAACAATCTCTTCCACGCAAACTCCATATTACAGGAACCTGTAATTTTGAACCCTTCCTGTCGATCAATTGCAATAATTCACCGCACTCACGACAGATGGCGCCATGACGTTTGACAAGATGGCGCCGACGACGCATCCACCTTCGTGTCAACGACGGCGCATCCACCACGTGTCAAGAATGAAAGATTGAGGTTATGGTCGGAATTTTGTAGTCATTCCCCCTTTGATTATCTACTAACACATTTTTATCTAAGTAGTACTGCAATGATGAAAATATTCACATATATGCCTATGACGTAACGCCTGCTCTTATCATTGTCGCAGGTTTAATTGTTTACTCTGAATGAAAATAGTTTATCAGTATTGCGGCTGGACGGCTCAAGCAGTGTAACTTCCTATGCGACGTGTTTGCCTTATTTTTGTTTTTGTTGGTCGTGTTAATATAATTTAGCAATATATTGATGATAGGTAATGAATATTTGAAGCAAAAATACCAGGAATATCCTTATGAGGAAAACTCAAGACGGAATTATTTTTGTAGAGAAATATTTGTAAAAATGAGTTATGGGTCTAAGTCATGTTGACAATAAAAGTCACTCGAACTAGCGGCGATTTTGATTTAAATACTAGCTAAAACGTTGTATTAATATGATTTAAATAATATTTAAAAAAAAAAGCTCCGGCTTGTTGTCGCTGGTTTCTTATATTGAGACGGAAGACCTCAGCCTTCTGATTGATTAGAGACTTATTAGGACTTGCTTATCGCAGGATGCCAACGTACTAAGCAACAATAAAATTGAAACGATGGCCCATATTTCTAGGAAAAGTTCGCTGGTCTGTGCAGATGGATACGAAGCTGGTGATTGGCTACTACTAGTCAGAGCTTGTTTCTCGCAGGTCACAGGAAAGTAACAAGTTATGGTTTCGCTGCGGTTGCAATAAACGTTGACGACGCGATAGCGAAACGACGTTTTTATTATTAGTTACGTCATCATCAGACCCGATGGCTAAACGACGTTTTTATTATTAGTTACGTCATCATCAGACCCGATGGCGGAACGACGTTTTTATTATTAGTTACGTCATCATCAGTACAGTGCACCTTGAATGAGGTACCAAGTCACGAGGTGCTATGTGTGTTCGATGAGCCGCTTGGAGCCAGGACGGCCAAAGACCCCGAACGCAGCGGCGGCTGACGCGACCAATGAAATACACGGGGAACTGGAAAGGGGGCGGGGCTTAGCGGCAACGACTGCCTGGCAGGCTGGAGGGATGACCTTGAACGGTACAAAAATTGCCAGAATGAACCTTAGATTTTCTTATGGAGATTTACATGGGAAAATGACTGATTTTGGCCTAGAACTGTCCTAGCCCCTTTACTCATCACAAATACGTCTGCTTCTTTCAAAATGAAATCTGTGGCTTCTTGAAGTCTATCTGGATCGAGATGTCTCTATGATTTCGCCAAAGTCTGCATCAAGGTGTCTGTATCCAATTTGGATTTCATAAAATGTCGCTTATCTGGTAGGTCACAGTTCGATATTTGCTTTACTGGTTCGAGAGCTCCAATAATGTCTCCTTCTTTTATTCTTACTGTTTCGGGAGAAACATTGGCAATTCTTATCATAATGTCTCCATTTGTTCTTACTATAGTCTTTCCAACAAGAAATCTTTCTGGTTTATCTCCAATGAAATTTCGTGTTAGCCCAACGCAGCACCCAGGGTTTGTTTCTAATCTTCCGCAAATGATCTTCTCAGTACTTCCAGGAATCCTCACTGGGGTTGTGGCCAAGATCTTAACGGCATCGGATTCTTCTGTTGTGTTATTAGGACAATTTCTTCATTACCAAATTTAAGGATGTTCAAGGAAGGATGAAAAGAGAAACCATGTTGGCCGATCAAATCCATTCCCAAAATGAAATCATCTTCTATATCGGCGACTAATGTTCTGTGCCTAAAGGTGGTAGACCCAAAAGAAAGCTCAATCATAGCTTCTCCTTGAACTGGTGCAGATTCGCCGGTGACTGTTCGTAGTGACAGGTTTCTAGTGAGCGGTTGGATTGCCCGAGACTTGACTAATGTTCTTCTAATCGTATCAAAAGTGATGGTTTTCAATTTTCCATTGATTTGTCCTTCGAATTTTAATCCTCTATAATGACTGCCCAATGATTTTATGTAAACAACTCTGGGGGCTTCGTCATTACTAGCCAGCATCCTCCCTTCCGGACTAGTTAGTTCCTGTTTGTTCTTAGGGCTGGCGTCTCTAGACCTTGAAATGCGTTGAGAATGATCCCCAGATGGAAAGGACATCCTTAGTCTACAATCCCATTGCATGTGTCCAAGTTTTTGGCACCGGTAGCATTTTACTCGGTTTCTCGGGGTTGGTGTTTGTCTGGAATCGTTCCCCATTTTTCTATCTTCTAGTAACAGTTTCTCCATTCCCTCCATGAAATTACTCATTTTAGTTTCGAAGCTACCATCCCACTTCTGACACCAGTGTCGCGCTTTGGCTCGCCGGACAGAAATCTTGGGTTCGTTGTTCGTTTCCTTCATCCCAAAAATCAAAGTCCAATTAACACAGCAATAATTTATTCCACTTAACAAAACACTCTGACACTAATTACTTTATTAACAAACTCAACAATTAAACTCTATACAATCACTATTTAAATCGTATCACAATCGAACTGAAACTTAACTTACAAATCAATGCCGGCCTTCTTATATATCCCTGAATCTATTCCTGTAAAATCTAGAATACACACGATAATCTAATTTTCCAGATTAAAGTAGAATAATTCGCTAGATTCTAGTATTTTTACCATCGATTCTTGACAGCCTGGCGGACGATATCGTGACAGTATTATATGGTTATAATAGTACAGTAGGATATAATAGTTATTTATGTATCAAGGGAATTATGAGGGACACCAATTGCCCGTGGGTATTAACACCTGATAATTCCCGTGGTACATAGATAATTTTATATCCTACTGAATTTACTTCTGTCTATTTTTATAAAGAAATAAACCATAAATCAAAGTTTCTATTTTTTCTCAAAGTTTTACCTATTCAAGGTAAAAGCGGTAGTTATGGAAATCCTTAACTCCCTTGGGAGTTACGATACCTTTAACTCCCGCGCGGGAGTTATGGAAATCCTTAACTCCCTTGGGAGTTAGGACCCTGTTTATGATTAGTTCAGTGATTAGGGAAAAAGGGAAAATTATGCTAGATTTAGGGATTTTTAGCTTCCTAGATATAGGAAGCTATGGTGATAGCCCGATTTTGAACATGTCAAAATTTCATTAAATCTTGACGTTTTGGATCATTTTAAGCCTTTTTGGCAAGGTGGCACATTTCCGTCTGTGTGTATGTATGTATGTATGTATGTATGTGTGTACTTCTCGTATCTTATGAGGACACACACCCACTCCTCACGGACTTTATAAGGACCGAAAACGTTATGAGGACCAATTTTGGTCCTGGGAGCGTTCGGACCTCATAAGTGGCTTTAACGTCTCATTTCGGTCCTAACTGTATATATATCATGTGGGTCCTCATAGTGTACCTTACACCCGAAAATTTAGTTCACCCATTTTGGTCAGTTTAACGTAGATGGCGCTTTTCGAGTGTATAATTGTGTATCAGTGTGGGGCTTGTTCACGGTATTAGGACATCCACTAAGGCCCGGTTGTACAATCCAGGTTCAAACAGAGGTTCAGTTGAACTCTACTGGTACTTGAACCTTCCCATTTGAAATGCATTGCTGTCAGAAACATGCCAAAGTGTACATTTTTTGACAGCAATGCATTTCAAATGGGAAGGTTCAAGTACCAGTAGAGTTCAACTAAACCTCTGTTTGAGCCTGGATTGTACAACTGGGCCTTAGTGTGTATCTTTTGAAAATAAATTAAATTGATAAGTTTGAAACATAATTGCTACGAAAGATAGGGAGGATCCAGGAGGTCAACACTTGTCGAAATACCTGAACTGCTGCAAAGAGGTTAGGTACGTTATATAAGGATTCCACATTTTCTTGCAATCAATCTAATAATAGATTCAGAACATTAGGTACATGATTTCTAGAATATGCTGGGAAAAAAATCTTAGAACTGGGAGTTGAAGACCCGCTTACTCCTATAGCTTTTTTATTTTTAGAAATAAACAAATTAAAGGCTCATTTAAAAATAGTAGGGCATTTTTGGAATAAATATATCATATTTTTCAAATAGAAAGGGCGTAGCTCATTAGCATATTGCGAAAGAGCATTTTCTTACGAACAATAATTTAGTACCCACCACAAAATGGTTTATTCAAATATTGAACTAAAATTTCCCTAAATTATTAGAATGCTAGAAAATTCCTTAATTTAGGTATCAAAAATAAGTAATGAACTAGAGATTGTGTGATATTAAATTGTTTGTTAGAAAATGCTCTTTCAGAATATGCTAATGAGTCACACCCTTTCCATTTGAAAAAATTGATATAATTCCAAAAATGCGCTTCAACTATTTCAAAAAAAGTCGGTAGAGGATATGAAATACTTGAAAGTAAGATCGAAATTTATTTTCCCATGTTCCTTGGTGCAAAATTGAGCAATTCTACTAATTCACGCACATTTTCTGTGGACAGCTGTGGCCTTGTAAGGACACACATTCCCACTCCTTACCGACGTTATAGGGATGTTTTATTATGAGAATACCTGGGCTGACAAAATGAAAAAATGTTAGGTCCTGAGTTATTACCGTAAATAAATTATGTAAAATTGAAGACAAGCCAACTTCAAATCATAAGTCAGCTAAACTTGACTGGTACAGTACTTGAGCTTTGCCAGGTAGGTATAGCTGAAACGTTAGTACCTACCCAATCGAGTTCACCGGAAATCCCAACTTTGATAGCTCATATCTCGAAAACGGCTCGCTAAATTTTTTTGCGGCCTTGAGAGCAATTGATCAGCAGGTCATAAACTACAACATATAAAAAATTCAGCCGTTTTCACTGGGACCGGATTTACATAAGATTTGTGCGGGGTCCTTTATACTTGAATTGTATAACCTTCTCGTCTAGGAATGGATTTTATTATTTTATATAGGCAATATTTCTGATCAATTGCCAAAAGATAGGCTATTATTAATAATAATTTATATAAACTGCTGGACAATTGCTTTCGAACAAGGTAAATATCGTCTAACTTTCAAGCTCGATATTTTTGGAACCAGAATAGATATCGACCTGCGGTTTTCAAGGGCTGACAGATTGAATTTTTGTGAAAAAAATTGCTATTTAGAAATTTTTTTAAATGTCTACTTTTTTTTTATACAGGGTGTTAAAAGAGTCCATGATTTTCATCCCAATTTTGAATGTATGTAACTTTCTCAGATAATTGTTTAAATTTTATTTCTATGCGGCGTTTTAATCAATGATCTTCTGCAAAAAAAGTAATTTCTCAAATTTTTTATACCTGCCTTAGTTTTAAAAATATCGATTTTTTTTCATAACCTCCACTTTTTTCTACTTTTAACCCGGGATCGGTCGCTACCCTTTCTATACCGCTATCGGTCGCGTGTTAGATTTTATCTAACACTAAGCCCCAGTTGTACAATCTCGGTTCAAAACGAAGTTCAACTGTCCTCGACTGGTACTTGAGCTTTCCCATTTAAAATACATTGCTGTCAGCTATTAATCAAATTCTATCAATTTTGACAGCAATGCATTTCAAATGGGGAAGTTCAAGTACCAGCCGAGTTTAGGTGAATTCTGTTTTGAACCAAGATTGTACAACTGGGCCTAAAAAAAAAATTCGGAATCAAAACTTAAACTTAAATTTGATAAATGCAATTAAGTCTTGGTATTTCAATCGTAGTTGGTCGCGTAGTTTTTTTTCTAACGGCTAAGTGTACGCTGAGGTCGCGTGTTAGATTTTAACTAACATCTAAGTCATCTTCCCGATATGACTGACCCTTTTGAGCCAGCTAAGTGCCGATTTGCCATGAGCTTACATAGGACCTCTTCCAGGCATTTCAGGACGGGGAATGAACTAACGCCACTATTTAAAGTTTTATATCCTACTGAACTATTAAAACCATATAATACCTTGGTTACGATAATCATAAACAGGGTCTTAACTCCCAAGGGAGTTAAGGATTTTCATAACTCCCAAGGGAGTTAAGGAAGGGAGTTAAGGATATCATAACTCCCAAGGGAGTTAAGGATTTCCATAACTCCCGCTTTTACCTTGAATAGGTAACACTTTGACAAAAAATAGAAATTTTGATGTATGGCTTATTCCTTTATAAAAATAGACAGAATACAGTAAATTCAGTAGGATATAAAATTATCTATGTACCACGGGAATTATCAGGAGTTAATACCCACGGGCAATTGGTGTCGGAGGCCCTCGGGACACAAACGTTGCCCTGGGGTATTAACACCTGCATAATTCCCTTGATACATAAATAACTATTATGTGCATAAAACTGAAAATGTTAGATTTTTTCTAACACCGCGACCAATCCCGGGTTAAGCACCTGAACCATCCTGTACAATAAATCTTGTATCTTATCCTGGTTTATTTTCAATGAAAAAAAATACTAAAATAATGTGGTGTCCAGTAGCATACTAATAATCGCCCATTTTCGGAATTATTTATTAATGGCTCACCGAATTTTACATTCAAAGGTGCATAATTTAAAAAAAAAAATCATTTAGAGTTTCATTTGTTTAGTCCACTTTAATCATTGACATATTATTAAGAAACCAATTTCTCAAAATTTTGATATTTGCCTTTGTTTTTAAAATATCGTTCATTTAACATAACCATATTGATTTTCTCAACTTTTACGTTCTAAACCATCCCGAATCGTTCTTACCGGTGAATTTTTTCAGCAATTGTCATACCTTTCAGCCAGTGTATTTACTGTGATTAAAAATATCAAATACCTCAATAATATGCTGTACAGTGGCGTGCAAACAGGAATTATTATTTTTCATTAAATCAATTTTATTGCAATTGTTATATCTTTCGATTAGCTTATTTATTTTCGATTAGCCGAAAAATCGAAAAAATCATTATGGTTATGTTAAATAAACGATATTTTAAAAACAAAGGCAAATATCAAAATTTTGAGAAATTGGTTTCTTAATAATAATATGTCAATGATTAAAGTGAACTAATCAAATGAAACTTCAGATGATTATTTTAAAATTATGCACCTTTGATTGTTAAAATCGGTGAGCCATTAATAAATTATTCCGAAAATGGGCAATTATTAGTACGCTATTGGACACTACATTATTAAAGTATTTTTTTATTCATTGAAAATAAACCAGGATATCGTGGGGTATATCAAACAGCAGCATAAGATGCAAGATTTATTGTACAGGATGGTTTAGGTGCTTAAAAGTTGAAAAAAGTGGAGGTTATGAAAAAAAGGCGATATTTTTAAAACTAAGGCAGGTATAAAAAATTTGAGAAATTACTTTTTTTGCAGAAGATCATTGATTAAAACGCCGCATAGAAATAAAATTTAAAAAATTATCTGAGAAAGTTACACACATTCAAAATTAAGATGAAAATCATGGACTCTTTAACACCCTGTATAAAAAAAAGTAGACATTTAAAAAAATTTCAAAACAAAATATTTTTTCACAAAAAGTCAATCTGTCAGCCCGTGAAAACCGCAGGTCGATATCTAGTCTGGTTCCAAAAATATCGAGCTTGAAAGCTAGGCAATATTTACCTTGTTCGAAAGCAAATAGGGTCGTTACCTCCTGTTATTAAAATTATACTGACCATTATTTTTCGATATAGTGAGGCCTAAAACTTGGCCATGTCATATTGGTTTTATTGAAAATTGTTTCCTGGATTATTTAAATTAATTTAAAATTTAAACATTTTTTGACCTTGTCGAATTGTTGGCTCTTTCTCCCATGACGTCACTAGGCGGGCATGTGCAAAGCAGTTGTAAACAAATCCATCAACATATGCAATTTTGTGAGGTTATGTTGTTTTGGTTATTATTTTTGGAATGTCGTTGATCGTTGTTTCAAGGTTTCAAGAAAAATATTTAAAAGAAACGTGTAATAAATTCAAGGTAAGTCATTGTTTCTCATTATTTCATTTATCCACGGGAAATGAAGTAAAAAGTTAATCCCTTGGGAAATAAAGTGAAATTTAATCCTGGGGATTAAAAGGGCACTTTTAATGCATAAATAATGTAAAGAAGAAAACTACCAGACTCCCAAATTAATCATGTATTTTTATTCAAAATGACTGAAAATACATTTTTCTTCCAAAATTCTTCAGCTGATTTAATAATTACTTCAATAAACCTAATGTTTAAGTCTAATTCAAAAATTGTCAGTTCATTATCTTCTCCAAATTTGGGATTTGCCACACAAAACAGTCCTTTTTGTCTGTTACACAATAACATTTGTAACTGAAGAATGAAGTTGGCACATGTATTTCGTCATTATATTTCCATTTTCCTTAATGTAGTTTTTCACAGTCTCCTTTTTGCTAGGACATTAAACTTCAATCACAAATTCTTTGCTTATTCCATCTGTCAATGCTCCTAACAGAGGATATTCTGCTGTCTCTTTTCAACTGCACATTAATGCACATAGCCAATAGCATTGTCACCATAACTGGCTCTCGCTGACCTAAAAATATATGAAACTATAAAACTGTTACCGTGCTACTAAAAATGTAATATAATAATGGGCCAAAGCTAAACCAATACAATAATTATGCCAATATACCCAATTATACCCACCTTTAGGTTTTGACTCCTCTTATTTCTGCACTTAAATAATCCGTATTTTTGGCAAAAAACTCTTGCAACATCATATAATTTAGTTCAGGTAAATTTTCGCTGGAGGCTTTAATAAATCCACTATCCATCTTCTCACATAAACCGACCAAATAAACGGGTGAAATAAGTATTTATTTTTAATTTTATAAATCAACCAGACTAGACAGGCGAATCAAAATAAACAAAATAACTGACATAACCTCTAAAAGAAGACAGGAGAATGGCCAGTGGCATTGCAGCCAACTAGACAACTAGGAAATTTTGTCAGTGATGCAAACCTAAATTTAGAAATGCAGTGACGTCATTACAATTTAAAAAATAACGAATAATAGTAAAATTTCAAATTGAAATATCTCCTTTAATATTATTCTAAAAAATGCGAGAAAAAAACCAAGAATAGATTTTGATGTGCTTAATTCAATGAAAAAAAAAAAATCATGAAACGACCCTATTGTCCAGCAGTTTATTTCATATGGTTTAGATGAGGCTCTAATTAGGTAAAAACCACGTGACCACGCTTAGAATTAATTGTAAGACTGGTAGAAAGGGGCGAGGTTTGGAGGGGCGTGGCGCTAAAGGGGACGTGACACTGAAAAGGTCGTAGCGCTAAAAGGGGCGTGGCACTAAAAGGGACGTGGCACTAAAAGGGGCGTGGCACTGAAAGGGCGGGGTTTGGAAGGGCGTGGCGCTAAAGGGGCGTGGGCATGGCGCTAAAGGGGGCGTGGCACTAAAAAGGGCGTGACACTTATAGGGGCGTGGCACTGAAAAGGGCGTGACACTAAAAGAAGCGTGGCACTGAAAGGGCGGGGTTTATAGGGGCGTGGCGCTAAAGGGATCGTGACACTAAAAGGGGCGCGGTTTGGCAAGGTGGTGGCGCAAAAGGGGCGTGGCACTGAAAGGGGCGGGGTTTCGAGGGGCGTGGCGCTAAAAGGGCGTGTCACTAAAAGGGGCGTGGCACTGAAAGGGCGGGGTTTGGAGAAGCGCGGCGCTAAAGGGGGCGTGGCACTGGAAAGGGCGTGGCACCAAAAAGGGCGTGGCACTGAGAGGGCGGGGTTTGGAGGGGTGTGGTGCTAAAGGGGGCGTGACACTCAAAGGGGCGGGGCTTGGAGGGGCGTGATTGACTATTAATCTCGAGACAGAAATGAAAACTTTCCATCGAGGTTTGTATACTATTTTATTTGCAAGTACGCCATTAATTATGATTAGTCAATCAATTTTTTGACTATTAAAAAAATAAAACAAACATGCCAAAATGTGTCATTCACTGCTTTGACGTTTTTACCTGACATGTTCTCATTGTTACCAACAAAGGTAAATAAATTAGAGTGAGGGAAATCGGCGAGGGAAGTCGAATAGGGAAATCGGTGAGGGAAATCGAAGAGGGAAGTGACACAGGTAAAGTGTCACTTCCAAATTTTTAAAAAGTCAGAAATGACAAGATTACATATATGATTGCAAATAAACTTATATGATTTAGATGAGACTCTAATTAGTTAAAAACCACGTGACCGCTCTTAGAATTAATTGTAAGACTGGTAAACTATTTTATATGGTTTAGATGAGGCTCTAATTAGTTAAAAACCACGTGACCACTCTTAGAATTAATTGTTAGACTGGTAAACTATTTTCTATGGTTTAGATGAGGCTCTTATTAGTTAAAAACCACGTGACCACTCTTAGAATTAATTTTCAGACTGGTAGAAAGGGGCGAAGTTTGGAGGGGCGTGGCGCTAGAGGGGGCGTGGCACTAAAGGGGCGGGGTTTGGAGGAGCATGGCGCTAAAGGGGGCGTGACACTAAAAGGGGCGGGGCTTGGAGGGGCGTGGCGCTAAAGGGGGCGTGGCACTAAAAAAGGCGTGGCACTAAAAGAGGCGGGGTTTGGAGGGGCGTGGCGCTAAAGGGGTCGTGACACTAAAAGGGGCGGGGTTTGGTGGGGTGGTGGGGCACAAGGGGCGTGACACTAAAAGGGGCGGGGTTTGGTAAGGTGGTGGCGCAAAAGGGGCGTGGCACTAAAAGGGGCGGGATTTGGAGAGGCGTGGCACTGAAAGGGGCGGGGTTTGGTGGGGGGTGGCGCAAAAAGGGCGTGGCACCAAAAGGGGCTATATTATATGGTTTAGATGAGGCTCTAATTAGTTAAAAACCACGTGACCACTCTTAGAATTAATTGTAAGACTGATAAACTATTTTATATGGTTTAGATGAGGCTCTAATTAGTTAAAAACCACGTGAACACTCTTAGAATTAATTGTAAGACTGGTAGAAGGGGCGGGGTTTGGAGGGGCGTGGCGCTAAAGGGGGCGTGACAATGAAAGGGGCGTGGCGCTAAAAAGGTCATGGCACTAAAAGGGGCGTGGCACTGAAAAGGCGGGGTTTGGAGGGGCGTGATGAGGCTCTTATTAGTTAAAAACCACGTGACCACTCTTAGAATTAATTGTAAGACAAGTAGAAAGGGGCGGGGTTTAGAGGGGCGTGGCGCTAGAGGAGGCGTGGCAATAAAAGAGGCGTGGCAATAAAAAGGGCGTGGCACCGAAGGGCGGGGCGCCAAAGGGGGCGTGTCACTAAAAGGGGCGTGGCACTGAAAGGGCGGGGTTTGGAGGGGCGTGGCGCTAATGGGGGCGTGGCACAAAAAAGGCGTGACACTAAAAGAGGCGGGGTTTGGAGGGGCGTGGCTCTAAAGGGATCGTGACACTAGAAGGGGCGGGGTTTGGTGGGGTGGTGGCGCAAAAGGGGCGTGGCACTAAAAGGGCTGGGTTTAGAAAGGCGTGGCGCTAAAAGGGGCGTGGCACTAAAAGGGGTGGGGTTTGGCGGACCGTAACACTGAAAGGGGCGGGGTTTGGTGGAGGGGTTGGCGCAAAAGGGGCGTGGCACTAAAAGGGGCTATATTATGTGGTTTAGATGAGGCTCTAATTAGTTAAAAACCACGTTACCACTCTTAGAATTAATTGTAAGACTGGTAGAAAGGGGCGGGGTTTGAAGGGGCGTGGCGCTAAAGGAGGCGTGACACTGGAAGGGGCGTGGCGCTAAAGGAGGCGTATCAATAAAAGAGGCGTGGCACTAAAAGGGGCGTGGCACTGAATGGGCGGGGAGCCAAAGGGGGCGTGACTCTGAAAGGGGCGTGGCGCTAAGGAGGCGTGGCACTAAAAGAGGCGTGACACTGAAAGGGGCGTGGCACAGAAAGGGCGGGGTTTGGAGGGGCGTGGCGCTAAAGGGTACGTGTGCGTATTAGTTAAAAACCACGTGACCACTCTTAGAATTATCTGTAAGACTGGTAAACTATTTTATATGGTTAAGATGAGTCACTTATTAGTTAAAAACCACGTGACCACTCTTAGAATTATCTGTAAGACTGATAAACTATTTTTTATGGTTAAGATGAGTCACTTATTAGTTAAAAACCACGTGACCACTTTTAGAATTATCTGTAAGACTGATAAACTATTTTTTATGGTTAAGATGAGTCACTTATTAGTTAAAAACCACGTGACCACTTTTAGAATTATCTGTAAGACTGATAAACTATTTTATATGGTTAGGATGAGTCACATATTAGTTAAAAACCACGTGACCACTCTTAGAATTATCTGTAACACTGATAAACTATTTTATATGGTTAAGATGAGTCACTCATTAGTTAAAAGCCACGTGACCACTCTTAGAATTATCTGTAAGACTGGTAAACTATTTTATATGGTTAAGATGAGTCACATATTAGTTAAAAACCACGTGACCTCTCTTAGAATTATCTGTAAGACTGATAAACTATTTTATATGGTTAAGATGAGTCACTTATTGGTTAAAAGCCACGTGACCACTCTTAGAATTATCTGTAAGACTGATAAACTATTTTTTATGGTTAAGATGAGTCACTTATTAGTTAAAAACCACGTGACCACTCTTAGAATTATCTGTAAGACTGAAAAACTATTTTATATGGTTAAGATGAGTCACATATTAGTTAAAAACCACGTGACCTCTCTTAGAATTATCTGTAAGACCGATAAACTATTTTATATGGTTAAGATGAGTCACTTATTGGTTAAAAGCCACGTGACCACTCTTAGAATTATCTGTAAGACTGATAAACTATTTTTTATGGTTAAGATGAGTCACTTATTAGTTAAAAACCACGTGACCACTCTTAGAATTATCTGTAAGACTGAAAAACTATTTTATATGGTTAAGATGAGTCACATATTAGTTAAAAACCACGTGACCCCTCTTAGAATTATCTGTAAGACTGATAAACTATTTTTTATGGTTAAGATTAGTCACTTATTAGTTAAAAGCCACGTGACCACTCTTAGAATTATCTGTAAGACTGGTAAACTATTTTTTATGGTTAAGATGAGTCACTTATTAGTTAAAAACCACGTGACCACTCTTAGAATTATCTGTAAGACTGATAAACTATTTTATATGGTTAAGATGAGTCACATATTAGTTAAAAACCACGTGACCACTCTTAGAATTATCTGTAAAACTGATAAACTATTTTTTATGGTTAAGATGAGTCACTTATTAGTTAAAAGCCACGTGACCACTCTTAGAATTATCTGTAAGACTGGTAAACTATTTTTTATGGTTAAGATGAGTCACTAATTAGGTAAAAATCACGTGACCACTCTTAGAATTATCTGTAAGACTGGTAAACTATTTTTTATGGTGAAGATGAGTCACTAATTAGGTAAAAATCACGTGACCACTCTTAGAATTATCTGTAAGACTGGTAAACTATTTTTTATGGTTAAGATGAGTCACTAATTAGGTAAAAATCACGTGACCACTCTTAGAATTATCTGTAAGACTGGTAAACTATTTTTTATGGTTAAGATGAGTCACTTATTAGTTAAAAACCACGTGACTACTTTAGAATTATCTGTAAGACTGATAAACTATTTTTTATGGTTAAGATGAGTCACTTATTTGTTAAAAACTATGTGACCACTCTTAGAATCATATGTAAGACTGATAAACTATTTTTTATGGTTAAGATGAGTCACTTATTAGTTAAAAACCACGTGACCACTCTTGGAATTATCTGTAAGACTGATAAACTATTTTTTATGGTTAAGATGAGTCACTTATTAGTTAAAAACCACGTGATCACTCTTAGAATTATCTGTAAGACTGATAAACTATTTTATATGGTGAAGATGAGTCACTTATTAGTTAAAAGCCACGTGACCACTCTTAGAATTAATTGTAAGACTAGTAGAAGGGGGCGGACTAAAAGGGGCGGGGTTTGGTAAGGAGGTGGCGCAAAAAGGGCGTGGCACTAAAAGGGGCAAAGTTTAGAGGGGCGTGGCACTTAAAGGGGCGGGGTTTGGAGGAGCATGGCACTGAAAGGGCGGGGTTTGGTGGGGGGAGGGTGGCGCAAAAGGGGCGTGGCACTAAAAGGGACTATATTATATGGTTTAGATGAGGCTCTAATTAGTTAAAAACCACGTGACCACTCTTAGAATTAATTGTAAGACTGGTAGAAGGAAGCGGGGTTTGGAGGGGCGTGGCGCTAAAGGGGGCGTGGCCCTAAAAGAGGCGTGGCGCTGAAAGGGCGGGGTTTGAAGGGGCGTGGCGCTAAAGAGGGCTAGGCACTAAAAGAGGCGTGGCACTGAAAGGGCGGGGTTTGGAGGGGCGTGGCGCTAAAAGGGGCGTGGCACAAAAAAGGCGTGGCACTAAAAGAGGCGGGGTTTGGAGGGGCGTGGCGCTAAAAAGGTCGTGACACTAAAAAGGGCGGGGTTTGGTGGGGTGATGGCGCGTGACACTAAAAGGGGCGGGGTTTGGTAAGGTGTTGGCGCAAAAGAGGCGTGACACTAAAAGGGGCGGGGTTTAGAGAGGCGTGGCGCTAAAAGGGACGTGGCACTAAAAGGGGTGAGGTTTGGAGGACCGTAGCACTGAAAGGGGCGGGGTTTGGTGGAGGGGGTGGCGCAAAAGGGGCGTGGCACTAAAAGGGGTATATTATATGGTTTAGATGAGGCTCTAATTAGTTAAAAACCACGTGACCACTCTTAGACTTAATTGTAAGACTGGTAAACTATTTTATATGGTTTATATGTGGCTCTTATTAGTTAAAAACCACGTGACCACTCTTAGAATTAATTGTAAGACTGGTAGAAGGGGCGGGGTTTGGAGAGGCGTGGCGCTGAAGGGGGGCGTGACACTCAAAGGGACGTGGCGCTAAAGGGGACGGGGCACTAAGAGGGGCGTGGCACAGAAAGGGCGGGGTTTGGAGGGGCGTGATTAGGCTCTTATTAGTTAAAAACCACGTGACCACTCTTAGAATTAATTGTAAGACTGGTAAACTATTTCATATGGTTTAGATGAGGCTCTAATTAGTTAAAAACCACGTGAACACTCTTAGAAATATTTGTAAGACTGGTAGAAAGGGGCGGGGTTTGAAGGGGCGTGGCGCTAAAGGGGGCGTGACACTGAAAGGGGCGTGGCGCTAAAGTATCAATAAAAGAGGCGTGGCACTAAAAGGGGCGTGGCACTGAAAGGGCGGGGCGCCAAAGAAGGCGTGACTCTGAAAGGGGCGTGGCGCTAAAGGGGGCGTGGCACTAGAAGAGGCGAGACGCTGAAAGGGGCGTGGCACTGAAAGGGCGGGGTTTGGAGGGGCGTGGCGCTAAAGGGTACGTGTGCGTATTAGTTAAAAACCACGTGACCACTCTTAGAATTATCTGTAAGACTGGTAAACAATTTTATATAGTTTAGATGGGGCTATTATTAGTTAAAAACCACGTGACCACTCTTAGAATTATCTGTAAGACTGGTAAACTATTTTTTATGGTTAAGATGAGTCACTTATTAGTTAAAAACCACGTGACCACTTTTAGAATTATCTGTAAGACTGATAAACTATTTTATATGGTTAAGATGAGTCACATATTAGTTAAAAACCACGTGACCACTCTTAGAATTATCTGTGACTGATAAACTATTTTTTATGGTTAAGATGAGTCACTTATTAGTTAAAAACCACGTGACCACTCTTAGAATTATCTGTAAGACTGACAAACTATTTTTTATGGTTAAGATGAGTCACTTATTTGTTAAAAACCACGTGACCACTCTTAGAATCATATGTAAGACTGATAAACTATTTTTTATGGTTAAGATGAGTCACTTATTAGTTAAAAACCACGTGATCACTCTTAGAATTATCTGTAAGACTGATAAACTATTTTATATGGTGAAGATGAGTCACTTATTAGTTAAAAGCCACGTGACCACTCTTAGAATTAATTGTAAGACTAGTAGAAGGGGGCGGACTAAAAAGGGCGGGGTTTGGTAAGGTGGTGGCGCAAAAGGGGCGTGGCACTAAAAGGGGCAGGGTTTAGAGGGGCGTGGCACTTAAAGGGGCGGGGTTTGGAGGAGCAAGGCACTGAAAGGGCGGGGTTTGGTGGGGAAAGGGTGGCGCAAAAGGGGCGTGGCACTAAAAGGGACTATATTATATGGTTTAGATGAGGCTCTAATTAGTTAAAAACCACGTGACCACTCTTAGAATTAATTGTAAGACTGGTAGAAGGGGGCGGGGTTTGGAGGGACGTGGCGCTAAAGGGGGCGTGGCTTTAAAAGAGGCGTGGCACTGAAAAGGCGGGGTTTGGAGGGGCGTGGTGCTAAAGGGGGCTTGGCACTAAAAGAGGCGTGGCACTGAAAGGGCGGGGTTTGGAGGGGCATAGCGCCAAAGGGGGCGTGGCACCAAAAAAGGCGTGGCACTAAAAGAGGCGGGGTTTGGAGGGGCGTGGCGCTAAAGGGGTCGTGACACTAAAAGGGGCGGGGTTTGGTGGGGAGGTGGCGCGTGACACTAAAAGGGGCGGGGTTTGGTAAGGTGGTGGCGCAAAAGGGGCGTGACACTAAAAGGGGCGGGGTTTAGAGAGGCGCGGCGCTAAAAGGGGCGTGGCACTAAAAGGGGTGGGGTTTGGAGGACCGTGGCACTGAAAGGGGCGGGGTTTGGTGGAGAGGGTGGCGCAAAAGGGGCGTGGCACTAAAAGGGGCTATATTATATGGTTTAGATGAGGCTCTAATTAGTTAAAAACCACGTGACCACTCTTAGAATTAATTGTAAGACTGGTAGAAGGGGCGGGGTTTGGAGGGGCGTGGCGCAGAAGGGGGCGTGACACTCAATGGGACGTGGCGCTAAAGGGGACGGGGCACTAAAAGGGGCGTGGCACAGAAAGGGCGGGGTTTGGAGGGGCGTGATGAGGCTCTTATTAGTTAAAAACCACGTGATCACTCTTAGAATTAATTGTAAGACTGGTAAACTATTTCATATGGTTTAGATGAGGCTCTAATCAGTTAAAAACCACGTGAACACTCTTAGAATTAATTGTAAGACTGGTAGAAAGGGGCGGGGTTTGAAGGGGCGTGGCGCTAAAGGGGGCGTGACACTGAAAGGGGCGTGGCGCTAAAGGAGGCGTATCAATAAAAGAGGCGTGGCACTAAAGGGGCGTGGCACTAAAGGGGCGTGGCACCGAAAGGGCGGGGTTTGGAGGGGCGTGGCGCTAAATGGTACGTGTGCGTATTAGTTAAAAACCACGTGACCACTCTTAGAATTATTTGTAAGACTGATAAAACTATTTTATATGGTTTAGATGGGGCTCTTATTAGTTAAAAACCACGTGACCACTCTTAGAATTATCTGTAAGACTGGTAAACTATTTTATATGGTTTGGATGGGGCTCTTATTAGTTAAAAACCACGTGACCACTCTTAGAATTATCTGTAAGACTGGTAAACTATTTTTTATGGTTAAGATGAGTCACTTATTAGTTAAAAACCACGTGACCACTCTTAGAATTAATTGTAAGACTGGTAGAAGGGGGCGGGGTTTGGAGGGGCGTGGCGCTAAAGGGGGCGTGGCCCTAAAAGAGGCGTGGCACTGAAAGGGCGGGGTTTGGAGGGGCGTGGCGCTAAAGGGGGCTTGGCACTAAAAGAGGCGTGGCACTGAAAGGGCGGGGTTTGGAGGGGCAAAGCGCCAAAGGAGGCGTGGCACCAAAAAAGGCGTGGCACTAAAAGAGGCGGGGTTTGGGAAGGCGTGGCGCTAAAGGAGTCGTGACACTAAAAGGGGCGGGGTTTGGTGGGGTGGTGGCGCGTGACACCTAAAGGGGCGGGGTTTGGTAAGGAGGTGGCGCAAAAGGGGCGTTACACTAAAAGGGGCGGGGTTTAGAGAGGCGCGACGCTAAAAGGGGCGTGGCACCAAAAGGGGTGAGGTTTGGAGGACCGTGGCACTGAAAGGGGCGGGGTTTGGTGGAGGGGGTGGCGCAAAAGGGGCGTGGCACTAAAAGGGGCTATATTATGTGGTTTAGATGAGGCTCTAATTAGTTAAAAACCACGTGACCACTCTTAGAATTAATTGTAAGACTGGTAGAAAGGGGCGGGGTTTGAAGGGGCGTGGCGCTAAAGGAGGCGTGGCGCTAAAGGAGGCGTATCAATAAAAGAGGCGTGGCACTAAAAGGGGCGTGGCACTGAATGGGCGGGGAGCCAAAGGAGGCGTGACTCTGAAAGGGGCGTGGCGCTAAAGGGGGCGTGGCACTAAAATAGGCGTGACACTGAAAGGGGCGTGGCACAGAAAGGGCGGGGTTTGGAGGGGCGTGGCGCTAAAGGGTACGTGTGCGTATTAGTTAAAAACCACGTGACCACTCTTAGAATTATCTGTATGACTGGTAAACTATTTTATATGGTTAAGATGAGTCACTTATTAGTTAAAAACCACGTGACCACTCTTAGAATTATCTGTAAGACTGATAAACTATTTTTTATGGTTAAGATGAGTCACTTATTAGTTAAAAACCACGTGACCACTCTTAGAATTATCTGTAAGACTGGTAAACTATTTTATATGGTTAAGATGAGTCACATATTAGTTAAAAGCCACGTGACCTCTCTTAGAATTATCTGTAAGACTGATAAACTATTTTATATGGTTAAGATGAGTCACTTATTAGTTAAAAGCCACGTGACCACTCTTAGAATTATCTGTAAGACTGATAAACTATTTTTTATGGTTAAGATGAGTCACTTATTAGTTAAAAACCACGTGACCACTCTTAGAATCATCTGTAAGACTGATAAACTATTTTATATGGTTAAGATGAGTCACATATTAGTTAAAAACCACGTGACCACTCTTAGAATTATCTGTAAGACTGATAAACTATTTTTTATGGTTAAGATGAGTCACTTATTAGTTAAAAACCACGTGACCACTCTAAGAATTATCTGTAAGACTGATAAACTATTTTATATGGTTAAGATGTGTCACATATTAGTTAAAAACCACGTGACCCCTCTTAGAATTATCTGTAAGACTGATAAACTATTTTTTATGGTTAAGATTAGTCACTTATTAGTTAAAAGCCACGTGACCACTCTTAGAATTATCTGTAAGACTGGTAAACTATTTTTTATGGTTAAGATGAGTCACTTATTAGTTAGAAACCACGTGACCACTCTTAGAATTATCTGTAAGACTGATAAACTATTTTTTATGGTTAAGATGAGTCACTTATTAGTTAAAAGCCACGTGACCACTCTTAGAATTATCTGTAAGACTGGTAAACTATTTTTTATTGTTAAGATGAGTCACTTATTTGTTAAAAACCACGTGACCACTCTAAGAATTATCTGTAAGACTGATAAACTATTTTATATGGTTAAGATGTGTCACATATTAGTTAAAAACCACGTGACCCCTCTTAGAATTATCTGTAAGACTGATAAACTATTTTTTATGGTTAAGATTAGTCACTTATTAGTTAAAAGCCACGTGACCACTCTTAGAATTATCTGTAAGACTGGTAAACTATTTTTTATGGTTAAGATGAGTCACTTATTAGTTAGAAACCACGTGACCACTCTTAGAATTATCTGTAAGACTGATAAACTATTTTTTATGGTTAAGATGAGTCACTTATTAGTTAAAAACCACGTGACCTCTCTTAGAATTATCTGTAAGACTGGTAAACTATTTTATATGGTTAAGATGAGTCACATATTAGTTAAAAGCCACGTGACCTCTCTTAGAATTATCTGTAAGACTGATAAACTATTTTATATGGTTAAGATGAGTCACTTATTAGTTAAAAGCCACGTGACCACTCTTAGAATTATCTGTAAGACTGATAAACTATTTTTTATGGTTAAGATGAGTCACTTATTAGTTAAAAACCACGTGACCACTCTTAGAATCATCTGTAAGACTGATAAACTATTTTATATGGTTAAGATGAGTCACATATTAGTTAAAAACCACGTGACCACTCTTAGAATTATCTGTAAGACTGATAAACTATTTTTTATGGTTAAGATGAGTCACTTATTAGTTAAAAACCACGTGACCACTCTAAGAATTATCTGTAAGACTGATAAACTATTTTATATGGTTAAGATGTGTCACATATTAGTTAAAAACCACGTGACCCCTCTTAGAATTATCTGTAAGACTGATAAACTATTTTTTATGGTTAAGATTAGTCACTTATTAGTTAAAAGCCACGTGACCACTCTTAGAATTATCTGTAAGACTGGTAAACTATTTTTTATGGTTAAGATGAGTCACTTATTAGTTAGAAACCACGTGACCACTCTTAGAATTATCTGTAAGACTGATAAACTATTTTTTATGGTTAAGATGAGTCACTTATTAGTTAAAAGCCACGTGACCACTCTTAGAATTATCTGTAAGACTGGTAAACTATTTTTTATGGTTAAGATGAGTCACTTATTAGTTAAAAACCACGTGACCACTCTAAGAATTATCTGTAAGACTGATAAACTATTTTATATGGTTAAGATGTGTCACATATTAGTTAAAAACCACGTGACCCCTCTTAGAATTATCTGTAAGACTGATAAACTATTTTTTATGGTTAAGATTAGTCACTTATTAGTTAAAAGCCACGTGACCACTCTTAGAATTATCTGTAAGACTGGTAAACTATTTTTGATGGTTAAGATGAGTCACTTATTAGTTAGAAACCACGTGACCACTCTTAGAATTATCTGTAAGACTGATAAACTATTTTTTATGGTTAAGATGAGTCACTTATTAGTTAAAAGCCACGTGACCACTCTTAGAATTATCTGTAAGACTGATAAACTATTTTTTATGGTTAAGATGAGTCACTTATTGGTTAAAAACCACGTGACCACTCTTAGAATTATCTGTAAGACTGATAAACTATTTTATATGGTTTAGATGAGTCACTTATTGGGTCAACTTTCGTTTAGCAGAAATCAGCTATCAGAAAAGAAAATAGAAAAATACCTTCAAAATGCCTCCATAAAAACGAAAACACACAAATTTTCCTGCGGAAATGCTTCATTTCCATTTTCCGGACTTTAGAATAGCTGAAATCAGTTATGTGAAAAATTTTTGTTTGTTTGCATTTTCAACATTTTTCTGAACATACAAATACAGAAATTTTCCTGCGGAAATAAGCTGTTCCCATTTTCCGGAAAAATTTATGAGTAGGTATTTAGAATAGTTGAAATTAATTACGTGAAAAATTGATATTCCTTTGCATTGTAAACATTTTTCTGTATGTAAAAAAGGAAAAATTTTCTCACGAAAATGCATAGATTCTATTTTCGAAGCCATTCAAAAAACGCATCTTCCCTACCTTTGATAAAAAAAAATGAGGAAAATGCACATTTTCCATCAGAAAATTAATATATTTATAATTGACGATTTGGCCCACCCTTCGAAAATCAACTACAAAAATTCCCTATTATCGATTGGTCGCTATCAGCTTGCTTTCTTGTCAACCAGTACACAGTACACTTATAACCAGTAATAAACGGACTGTAAACCAAAAATATGCAAATTAACCCGTCCACCTGATGCGTTCTAGTCCTTGAATATTAATATTGATTTTAGAAAAACACAAACGCGCTTCGCACGCTTCACTTACAACCAATATTAAACGAACTCTAACGAAACGATTTACGGACTCTACCGCGAAAACACGAGCCGCGCGCGACATCACCGCGCACTAAAATTTTATCGCGCAAGACCAAAACCGCGCAACACAAAACAGCGAAAAAATGTTTTTGAACAATTACGCCGAAAGTGGAAGACCGCGCAAAACAAAACCGCGCAGAATACATAATAGCGAAATAGTTGAAACGCTTTGGGTCGAAAACCATATACTTAGGTTGTTGAAGTTATTGGAAATTTAATTTGGAAACGCTTCCTAGTTACAAATTCAGATCCTCTTCTCAACCTTTGACACAGATCAATAAATAATATCTATTCTTATCAGCTTAATACATATCACAATCGCTCGACTTATTGTTATGTGAGCCTGAGTATTTTATTTTGAAAATTAGATTTTTTAATAGCAGATTTAGACTACATATTCAATAAATTTCCAGCGACAAACATATTAATTTGTTCTTCAAAAAAATCGGGAAATCTGTCATTTAAAAATGGGGTTTTTGGAGATCCCTATAAAGTTGTTTAATTCTGAAATTGAAATATTTTTCTTGCAGTAACGCTTTTTTATCTAAATATCTTTAAAACATTTACTATACAATTTTGTTATTTAAATTTGGTTTCTGGAGGTCTTCATATCAAGGCGATAATAGCAGATAGCATTCATTAATCTGTATCAAAGGTCGAGAAGAAGATGGAAATATCTGCCTAAAACAGATCCTGCATATTCCATAGAGACCTGAGATCTTCAAAGATGATTTCTAAGTTCGGTATTGACATTTTCACGATTGATGCAGCAAATCAATAAATATAATATGTATTTTTTTCTCTGATTGTGTATATTAAAATGGCATTGGATTTCAACAAACAAAATAAGAGATGCACGTTTCTGTCATATAGAAAGGAAAATTTATTTTAATACTTTGCGCGGTTTTGAATGTGAACCCTATTTAGAATTTTGCGCGATAAAAGATATGAGCGGTTGTGACAAAAGCGATTTTGGATGACGCGGTTATGGTCTTGCGTGGTTTTCAGTAGGCGGTGATGTCGCGCGCGGTTCGTGTTTTCGCGGTGGAGTCCGTGAACCGTAACGAAACTAACCGAAAATATGCAAACTAACCCAAACTAACCCGTCCACGTAATGCATGCTAGTCCTTGTATATTGAATTTAGAAAAACAACAGCGCTCTTCGCACGCTTTGTTATTAACCAGTACACCTATAATAGTTATTTATATTACTAGTAAGGTATGAGCTTCATTACAGTAACGAGTGGGGAATATTGCCAAGACGAGGTCGTAGATCGTGTCGTGGTAATCACACGAGTGGTGTTATGAGAGTTAGCGTACGTGTGATATACAACATTTTATGTACGACCCAGATTTTCATGTATTCGAAATGGTTTTAATTTTTCACAGTAGATTATTTTTATAATTTTTGATTAATGAATTTTAAAAAGTGCCGTTTTTAATAATAAGCTCTTACAGTGTAGCTCGTAGGTACATAAACAGTTAAACGAGCTGTAACGAAACTAACCCGTCCACCTAATGCGTGCTAGTCTTTGTATGTTGATATTGAATTATTGAATTATTGAATTTAAAAAACAAATCGCGCTTTGCACGCTTTGTTTTCAACCAATTAAACGAAGTTTATCGGAACTAACCCAAACTAACCCGTCCACGTAATGCGTACTAGTCCTTGTATGTTAATATTGAATTTAGTAAAGGTTCGTCGAAGGTGAATAGAATCCTTGTGGCGCCAATTTCACTGTTCGATCTAAGTCGCCATAGTGATTGGATTGCCCTATTATAACCTTATTACAAATTACAACCAAACAAATGAATAATTATGACTTATTTCCGCAATAAAATTTTCACGTTTTTATATTCAGAAATTTTTTTAAAATGCAAAGGAACATCAATTTTTCACGCAATTGATTTCAACTATGTACCTATTCTAAAATCTGATCAATTTCTATGAAAAATAGAAACAGCAAGGAAACAGCTTATTTCCGCAGGAAAATTTTTGTGTTTTTTTATTCAGAAAAATGTTACAAAATGCAAAGCAAACAATTTTTTCAATGTAACTGATTTCAGCTATTCCAAAGTCCGGAAAATGGAAATGACGCATTTCCGCAGGAAAATTTATGTGTTTCTGATAAAAGGAAGACTTTCTGAAAACAACTGTAACAACATCTCTTATATACCTGATTTCAGCTAAACGAAAGTTGAGCCAAAACGCATTTTCTTGTGACCGAATTAACATGAAATCACAGAACTCCACTCTTCTTGGAAAATCAGTGTCTTTTAAATGTTGTACTGTAGATAATGCGTATGGATGAAACTTATGTTTCCATAAAATTCTTAGAACTGATGAAAATCTAATAAAATAGGTCCTTTTCAACAAGGAATCAAGGTTCAATCAAAGAATAAAGGCTTCCTTATAGGAAAAATTGACAATAATTATTTTAGGGTCTGCAAACGTAATTTTTTACATAAAAACTTAAATGTATCAAAAACGGTTAGACTTAGTATAGGACATTGTACATGAAATGTATTTAGAATTTTCCTTATAATCCAAAAATACATTAATATACGGGGTGTTCTATTTAAAATAACCGAGTTGGTATCAACTTCCGGTATGACCGGAAATGCCGCCATCTTGAAAATATTTTACCTGGATGTCCCCCATCGACATTGCTATGTTGCCAAATTTTCAAATTTTTACCTTTCACAGTTTTCCCATAAGCAATCGATGTCATTCCCGGAGGACCACCCTGTATAACTTAACACATTTTATTATAAGAGCAAAAAAGAACGCATCTACTTATTGTTTATAATATTTTTCAGTTTTTAGTTCGATGTATTATTAGACACTTTAAGTCAGACAAAATACGTTAATGCTAACGTAAGATTTGACAGCTGCGCATGCGCAGTTCCTTTTCACCAAAAATAGCGTGTTACGTGTCACGTTATTTAGCGGGTCTTTGCGTGTACCTTATCCGTAAACGTTCGTTAAACCGAGTGGGCCTGAAAGCCAGATTCCCGGTGTCGACCTTTGCCGAATGTATTTTAACCTTTAAAAAAAGGTGTCACGTAATTTAAAATAATCAAAATACAAAATAGTTATTTTCCTAACAAGTGCGCAAAGTGATACTTTCCCGCACGAAAAAGCAGTTAGACGAACGACGCGAAGTTCGGATAAGCTTTGAGTGTGGGAAAGACACTTTGCGCACGTGTTAGGAACAATAATTTTTCTACGAGTATTTTAAAAAAGTAGACTTTGATTTGTTAAAATAGTAAAACAATACCGCTAAGGGAGGATTTTCATGCATCCGTTTTTCCGACGAAATATGTCCGTTTAACATTCTATTCTCACATAATCGTATATAAATATGTCAAAATATTTAGAAGACTTTTCGGACATATTTCGACGGAAAAACGGATGCATGAAAATCCTCCCTAAGTCTTCAAAAATCGTTTAAAATCTGTCGGAATTCCTCAAAATGTTCTCAAAATAAATCCCCAGAAATCTTTTAACATCTGGAATTTCCAGAATATTTTCATAAAAGTCTCTTAGATCTCAATCTATTCTTAAATTTTAGTTCTACAAATTTCTAGTAATACAGGGTTGTCTAATTTGCACACCTTTGATAAGAAACGTCATGTTTACGAAGCACTAAATTCAACTTAAACCCTTGATTTTGAATATTAGTTTATCCAGAAACCATCAAAACATTGAAAAATCGAGTATAAATACGGTAATTATGCATATAAAAAATGAGTGCGCAAAGAGTTTCCGTGCGCAAAGTTCAACTTTGCGCACGCAAATGAGTGTGCAAAGTAATTACTTTGCGCACGCGAGTAGAAAAAATAATTTCTAATCTGTCCTTTCCACAACAAAATTTAGAGGTTAGGTCATGATTGTGAGATATAACGTTAACGTTTACGTGAAAATTTAACTTAAACTGATTTGTGAGCCCCGACGGTCACTCAACGCTATAGTAAAAAATAGGGTTTACGTTTAAAGATTACGTTAACGTGTTTGGTCCAACTTAAAGTGTCTATTGTGTTGTTCATTTTTTTAATTTGAAAAAAAAACTTTAATTCTTATTTGTGTTTTGTTTATATTTGGTGGGATTATTGAGATTATGGGAGGAATAGTTGAAATTGTTGACATAAAAACACAATCACACCGCAGCCACACCAAAAAATTATAGGGTGACCGGTGCGACACTTGAAGCGCGCCCGAAGTACCTACTTTCTGCACGGCACAGAGTGCGCGCACTCGGTGTGCCTATAGCATTTATGAACGGCTAGTGCGTCGCACCGGTGTCACACTCACATTGAGTGTGTCATTCCTGAATTCGTCCCAGAGATTTCCAGACTTTTGCAGACATTATCCAGATTTATTCAGAGCTTTCCATAGTTTTCCAGATTTCATCCAGATTTTTCCAGACTTGTACAGACTGGGGTGCGATTTTGGAAACCATTCGAGTACATTTCGTACACGAAATTTGACTGCCAGCAATGTAAATTAAATGGGAAGCAGACAAATTTCGTGTACGAAATGTACTCGAATGGTCTCGAAAATCGCACCCCTGATCCGGATTCTGGAAAATGATCCACAGGTCTTTTGGAACCTTTTCTAGATTTTTTCCGACCCTTTCAAGAAGTTTCCAGGCCTTTTCCACACGTTTCCCGAGATTTCCAGACTTTTCCAGACAATATCCAGACTTATCCAGAGTTTTACAGACTTCATCCAGAATCATCCAGACCTTATCCAGACCTGTACGGACTGCTCCGGATTCTAGAAAATGTTCCCCAGGTCTTTCCAGAATTTTTCCGACCCTCTCAAGAAGTTTCCAGGCCTTTTCCAGTCGTTTCCAGACTCTTCCAGACATTATCCAGGCTTATACTGGTCTTTCCTGAGTTTTCCAGACTTCATCTGGATTTATCCAGATTTATCCAGACTTATTCAGACTGATCCATATTCTGGAAAATGATCCCCAGGTCTATTGGGATCTTTTCCAGATTTTTTCCGATCCTTTCCAGAAATTTCCAAGTCTTTTCCAGACGTTTCCAGAGATTTCCAGACTTTTCCAGACAATATCCACACTTATCCAGAGTTTAACAGACATTATCCAGATTCATCCAGACCTTATCCAGACTTGTACAGACTGATCCGGATTCTGGAGAATGATCTCCAGGTCTTTTGGGACCTTTTCCAGATTTTTTCCGACTTTTTCAAGAAGTTTCCAGGCCTTTTCCAGACGTTTCCAGAGATTTCTAGACTTTTCCAGACAATATCCAGACTTATCCAGAGTTTTACAGACTTCATCCAGAATCATCCAGACCTTATCCAGACTTGTACAGACTGCTCCGGATTCTAGAAAATGTTCCCCAGGTCTTTTGGGACCTTTCCAGAATTTTTCCGACCCTTTCAAGAAGTTTTCCTACGAGCGTGCGGAAAAGTTACTTTTTTGCACGATTTTTCGTTTTGAAAGTTGTACTTTTCCGCACGATTTTACTTTTCCGCACGATTTTACTTTTCCGCACTATTTTTAACTTTTCCGCACGATTTCTACTTTTACTGAAAAGTGTACCCATATTAAAGTTCGGGGGCCCCCTATTTGGGGGGCGGAGCTCCGCGAAGGTAGGAAATCCTAACAATTTTTTTGGCCCATTTAGTTACAGGCCAAGGATCATGATAAAAAAATCCGGTTCCATTATATTTTTGTGTATAGGAAAATGGTGCTGAAAAGTAAAATCGTGCGGAAAAGTAAAATCGTGCTGAAAAGTTACTTTTTCGCACGATTTTTTTATTGCTAAAAATGAAGATATTTAGGATCAAATAAATTATTTATGTTATATATTATTTTATATTATGTGCTATTTTGTACCATCATTATAAAATCTTTGCCTATTGGAACATTTTTTTTTGATAAATAAGATGGACAAAGCACTCGTAGGAAAAATATTATACCTAACTCTTGCGGAAAATGTCTTTTCCACCCTCGTCGGCTTGCCCGAACTCCGCTCTGCGTCGTTCGTGCAACTGCCGTCTCGTGCGGAAAAGTACCACTTTCCGCACTTGTTAGGTAAATAACTATAATCGCATTTTTGACAGTAATGTGATACATAACTGCATTCAAAATTGAGTGGTAAAGTGCCACTTTACCAAGATAGCAACACTTTACCACATAGCAACCATTACCTGTATAATACCTGTTCTTTTTGATCGTCTTCCTTATCATTTTTAGAGGTTTCTAGGCCACCGTCTGTTGTGAATGTCATTTCAAAAATTATTGTCATGTCTTATCTCTGGTCATGTCAAAAGTGAAAACATGTTTTTAACGATTTGAAGACAAAACGCGATAAAATAGTGTAAGCAACGCGTCAGCAAGGGTTTTACCAATTTCGTGAGGCCTTAGAGCACTCGCTCGCTTCGCTCCCTCGTACACAAAACTGGCCACACTCAATTGGTAAAACCTTACTTTACTAAACTTGGTGCTTAATATACTATTCCAGGCCTTTTCCAGACGTGTCCAGAGATTTCCAGACTTTTCCAGACATTATCCAGACTTATACTGATCTTTCCAGAGTTTTCCAGACTTCATCCAGATTTATCCAGACTTGTTCAGACTGATCCGGATTCTGGAAAATGATCCCCAGGTCTATTGGGACCTTTTCCAGAATTTTTCCGACCCTTTCCAGAAATTTCCAAGCCTTTTCCAGACGTTTCCAGAGATTTCCAGACTTTTACAGACAATATCCACACTTATCCAAAGTTTTACAGACCTTATCCAGATTTATCCAGACTTGTACAGACTGGTCCGGATTCTGGAAAATGATCCCTAGGCCTTACAAACGAACATACTTTGTAAAGGCTTATTTAGTCACTGTAAGTACAGTGATCTCCTAGCGCCATCTATTCGACTATTATATTTGATTTCAAAAAAAAATCCTTCAGTGGCGCCATCTGTTGATAATTCTCTGCACTGACGGGCGGTGACGCCATAATGTTTTGGCGTCCGTTTGAATTGGTGGGTAATGATATCAAATTTTATTATTTTTTGCTTTTTTAACTGTGTCGTTCAGGTAATTATTTTTTCATTATGAGGGCTTATTTTGATTGCATAAATCGAACAGTGCAATGAAAATAGTTAAATTCAACCATGCTTAACACCGGATTGTTGTTTTCAGATTTCACATTCATCTACTTGTACTTGTTGACAGTTTTAAATGGTTCCAGGTTCGAATGCGGGATTCCCCCGTACTAGAAATCGAATATATTCTGAAACTAGGGATTTTTATACCAATCTAGGAAATTTTTGGCGCTCGTATGGGGAATTTCAACTACACCGATCTACCAACACTGCAAAATAGTTATTTATGCAACAAGTGTGTAAAGTGAATCTTTTTTCACGAATGTGAAGTGAATTCTGACGCACGAGCCGAAGGCGAGTGCGACAATCACATGAGTGAAAAAAGATGCTTTACGCACGTATTGCATACAAAATTTTTCTTACTACATACCAATCAAATATGTGTAAAACAATAAATTTGGACAAATACTTTACGCACTAGTGCGTGAAGTGAAATTTTACATCTTCTAAATAGTGCGTAAAGTGAGTACTTTACGCACGGTAGTAGAAAAAAGTTTTTTTTGAGCTTTGAAACTCAATGTACCTGTACCACAGCTAGGGATGGCAAAATAAAAAAATATATCGATATATCGAATTACTTTGTGACAGATTTGGGGGTTTTTTGAAATTCTCAAACATTTCTTTGTCACATAAAATTCTAAAAAAAATACACTATGTATATCCGTTCTTCCGCTACAAAATGGCAGTTCTAGAAAATTGAAAAAAATAATAATAATTCAGCTTTTTTTAAATTTGAAAGTGTCACAATTTTACCCCGTGATGCGGGGTAACTTTGTGACAGTGAGTTTTTGCAATGAAAACATAATGTAACCCCGTCATTTTTAGTCTGAAACGATAGAAAATGTCAAGAAATATATGCTTGATAATTTTCTCATATTAAAAACAGCAGTATATACTGATTTAGACATTTTAAACTTTTATTGTATATAATACGATATAGTGTTTATAACCGTCATATTCATCCAGAAATTGGGATGTGAACTCCACCCATAGGAAGTCGTCCACATTAAAAGACATGTCGATCCTTTTAGCATTGTTTTATGTTGAGCATAAGTTTCTCCCATCGTAAGCGTATTCACATAGATATCCTGACAAGTACCCAAGCAATTAGAAATTCTGACGAATTTTTCTGGGGAGTGTTCAAATTCTGATGTACAGTAGAAAGTTTGGGCGTTTTGAAAAAGTTGCAAAAACGAGACGCTCCGTTCGAATCAGGCTGCAAGTTATCAAGAGAGCGTACCAGCTTGCCGAACGGTTTTTGCAGCGACTGAGGTATGTGCTTCCACCAGCCGGTAGAAAAATTTAGCTTCGCGCGCGGAATTTAAAATGTTTGGCTAATTTGAATTGAATTTCACAATGTCACAAAGTTTCTCCCTTGTCACAAAGTATCCCCGTTTTACGGTATCGAAATAACATATCGATATATCGAACGAAAAACATCGATATTTTGAATATATCGATATATATTTTATTTTTTTAGTTTTTTCCATGAGCGTGCGAAAAGTTCTTTTCTTCTGCACGCATTTTAGGTCATGAAAATATCACTTCTCCGCACTTGTGTGGAAAATTAAAATAATTATGCAATGTTAAGTCACACTGATACTTTCATGTCCTAAAATGCGTGCGGAATAGTACTTTTCCGCACGATCGTAGAAAAGTAACTTTCCTTATGACTGCTATTAAAAAACTATTCTGACAGAATAACTAAAAGTTAACTTCTGGAATGACTTTACTTCTCATGTAATTCCAGAAGTTAACTTTTATTTAACTGTCAAAGTATTTTTATAATACCCGCCCTTAATTATGCGGTAAAGTCCCTTTTCCTCATTCAGTTGGTACGTACACGCCCTAACTGACATTTGTTTTATTTTAGCCGCCACTGTCAACTGTCATGCTATTGCTATCAGAGTCAACAAATAAACTATGCACACGAGCGAAGGCATTAGTCCATTTCACGTGGCTCCGTTTAAACTAACCGGGTTACAAAACGGTTAGTAGCGGTATGTCAAGTATGACATACCGTTTTCTAACCCCGTTACAAAGTGACGTGATCGATATCACTCGAATTTGAGCGGTATGTTGCGGTTTGTTAAACCGGAGCCACGTGAAAATGGTTATTGTTTTAAAACTTCCGGTATGTCGAAAAGATTATATCGATATTTTTTCGATATATCGAATGTAAGATATCGATTAAAATATATCGATATATTTGAGTTTTGAGTAATATATCGCTATTTACAAAATATCGATATATTTTTGCCATCCCTAACCACAGCATATACAAAAACAATCAGCAGGCTTAGGGATCGCAAAATAAAAAAATATATCGATATATCGAATCATATGATATATCGAAATTACATATCGATACATTCGATATATCGAACAAAAAACATCGATATTTTGAATATATCGATATATATTTTATTTTTCCATTTTTTTCGATGAGCGTGCGAAAAGTGCTTCTTTTCTGCACGCATTTCAGGCCATGAAAATATCACTTTTCCGCGTTGTGAAAAGGTAAAATAATTATGCAATGTTAGGTTAAGTCTCCTTTCCTCATTCAGTTGGTACGTACAAGCCCTAACTGACACATGTTTTATTTTAGCCGCCACTGTCAACTGTCAGACTGTCACAATCAACAAATTAACTATGCGCACAAGCCAAGAATTATTTTAAAATTTCCGATATATCGAAAAGATTATATCGATATTCTTTCCGATATATTGAATGTAAAATATCGATTTAAATATATCGATATATTTGAGTAATATATCGATATTTACAAAATATCGATATATTTTTGCCATCCCTGAGCAGGCTAACTCTCACCAGGGCCGTAGCCAAGGGGTGGGGGGGGCATTGGGGGGCAATGCCCTATCTTTCAAATGATGATGCCCTACCTTTAAAACACAACATGCGTTAAGGTTTCTCTAGGAAATTTGAAAGAGTAGAAAATGAAATGAATTGAAATGAGAAATCGAGTAATTGCGAGGATAAGTGTTTCCGGAAACGTCTAAAAATGTATGCAACAATGTTTGACGTTTGACATTTGACATTTGCACAGAGGAAGTTTTTTCTTTCGAAAGAGTACCAATGGCCCAAGGCTACGCGAGAATCAGTGCCATTTTGTTCAGTTGCCAAAGATGTTATTCATTGACAAGGTTCCTGAAGTTAATAATAGGTTGCCTGGTATTAGGTAACTTAATGACGCATCTAGGGTACCTTGGAGATTTTCATTATATTGGGGCACCCCAGATGACCTCAAAAAGTTATTAGGCAACCTACCTCTCTCAAACAACATTGATTTATTGAAAAATTTGCCTTCGGGGCCATTCATTACCCCTCTTTTGTTAACCTATAAAAAATTTAAGGGGGGAAGGTGATGTATGCCCTATGTCAAATTTGTTATGCCCTATCACAAATTTGACTCTAGCTTAATGAACTATAAACTACACGTACCTGGAATGGCCCGCCGATCTATAAATTTGCGGCAGATTGACATGGAGAATGTGGGGGATACCTATCTCTATTTATCTTATTGGCGAATTATGGAAATCTTTCCTTGTCTAAAAAATATTATATTTCAGGTTAGGAATATACCAATCCTAACAGCAATGAACTGGAGAGAGAAGGGGATACCCCACTATGTAGCTTTTTTGGACGCACTAAGCGAGATGACAAATGCCATACAAATGCCATATCCGACGACAGTCGGTGCCATTCCAGATACGTGTAGTTTATAGTTCATTGCTCTAGCTACGGCCCTGACTCTCACGCGCATCTTTTCGGCGGCATGCCGCCATTAGGGGATACCATCCTGTCATTAAACGGCAGGGGCGTCGGAATTTTATTTTATTTCTTTATTTCTGACGGAGGTCATAGGCGTGCGGTGTAAAGCGGAATTTTAGTTATGATTTTCGAAGTGATTTTAGTATATTCGTGTTGTCATTTATAGTGTTATCTGTTATCATTGTTGTATATTTAATAATAATAATAATAATAAATTAGTGATTATAAATTTAACTATGTAAGTAATAATAAATTAGTTTATTCAAAGCCAATACGACTCTGTGACAGGAACGAAAAAACCTAAATTATCGTTAATCAGGCCCTGTTTCGTATCCCAAAATGGCCGCTAGTAGTGATGACATTTCGACGATGATTTCCTTTATTACACGGGTTGTCACTCAACACTTTCACGACCAGGCGTCACACATATGTGACAAGCAGTTTTTGCCAGGAACTGATGTCACATAAGAGTGATAATGACCCTACAATGATTCAATGCAAATAACTCCCGGGCGGTTCAACGGCGAAAGATGTGTTTTGGCATCAGTTTCTAGGACTGTTTGGCACACATTTGTGTCGCATGGTTTCAGGATTGGATATCTGTTTCAATCATAAGCTTGTGGCTGTGCTTGTGGCAGCTGTGCTTTATATCTCGATTCATATCGTCTCCCAACTAATGCGGATTTTTGTTGTTCCTAGGCTCTCCTATTGGAGTTTGACGTTACAAGGTATCTTTCACTGGATATTGAACAATAATTATCGCCTATACAGCGTAGCCGAGAGTCTGAGACAGCTAACAGTTTATGTCACACATGTGTGTCGCACGGTTTGCCATCATGACAGTTGGTAAATTTTAATGAGAAACTTATCAGAAACCGATGTCACATATATGTGACATTGAATGTTATTACAAAACATATATAACAAAACACATATAACCTGTAAAAAATATATAATTTCTGTCAAAAGTTATGCTACCCAAAAAAACGCGGTTGGTTTCGAGCATCGTCAAATTTCATAAAAGCGGTCGTGAAAGTGTTAAGTTAGCCTGCTCTTTGTTTTTGTATATGCTGTGCCTGTACCATAGCACAGCCTCCTACCGAACAAAAATAAACAATCTAAAAAAAAAAACAAAGCAGAAGTACCTATTTATTCAGAAAATATACAAAAATTTGCCATCCAATGAGGGATGTATAAAGAGTTAAAAAAAATTCGTGAAAAGTTTTACTTGAATCTTGAATGACAGAACTATAGGATTTGGCCGCCCGCGTGCAGGGCACATGCTGCACACCTGCTAAGATCGGCCCTGCTCTACTCTGATATATTTCAAATAATATATAAATACACCATATTAAAGAGAATATGTTTGTCTAGAATCTAGAGAAAAAATCATTTCATTACCTCAATCGGTTTAGAAGTTATACGAGGTTAAGGTTGGAAACTTTAGTTTACTTATACCTAGGTATTTTTAGTTTTTTGCTCCTAACTCATCATCTGTCAACCAATGAAAAAAGTCGTCCATTTCGCTTTTCCATCAAAAAAATTATGCTGAATCATGTGGTAATAGTCTTGATAAATTATACCTCAATACCGGGCTTTTGAATGCAAACGCTTCCCCGCCCACGGCCTACAGGGTAGTCTTGAGTTGGCTGTCCCATAAAAAGGTAGTGTGCTACCCTAGCGAAAAATTGCTATTGCACAAATATAAAAAATAGATAAAAAAATATAACTTGTTGCCGATTGCCATCGTTTAAAATGTTTTGAAAGTTAATACAGTCCACTTTCATTTAGAATAACCCCGTGTTCAAGTAATTCTCCCCTATTACCTAACCTCTCGGGTAAAATGAGCTATTTGAAGCTTTTATGTGTTAACAGTAGGGAATATTTGAAAATTGAAACATTTTTCTGTATAAACTGAACTTTTTATTAAATGTTATGATTATTGTTAAAAAAAAATATGTTTCACCTACATACATACACTTAAAAAATACACAATGATATCATCATAAAATCACATAGAGATATACAAAATATAAAAGCCTAGCAACTTAAGATTTACTAAAATAATAATAAGATAGATCACATTTACAAAAAAAAAAAACATTCAACAGTTTTTTTTTTCAAGTCGTTTAGTATACAATTTATAGGTAGTATATACCAACCCTATATACAAAAATAATTTGAATTAATTGAAATTCTTCTTTTTATGTCCTTTTTGTTCTACAAATAGTTAAAATAAATAAGTATAAAAAGAGAATAAATAAATGCCAAAACATACACTAAAAACTAAAAAAAAAATAAGTAAACAAAAAACACAGACTTTGCACAGCAGCACCTTTTTAATGATGTCATTAAGTCATTTCATTTATAACAACAAAAAAAGTACGCGACAGTCAATTTTGAAAATAAATTGCCAATTAATCCAAAGAATCCTTAGCGCTGAGATCTTTACTTTACCAGCCCTAAGGATTTCTTAAATTTAATGATCCAATAATAATTAATACTCATAGGTTTTCATTTACACAACTACCAAACTATCAAAACTCCTTTCCGACGTCAATCTTGGCCTGCTATGGCTAGTCATCTCAATATTTGCACCATTACTATTACCAGATCCCCTCTTTGCTGGAAGCTCCTTACACAAAGCCAACCAAAACTTGGCATCGTTGCAACGTTCCCATTGGATCACATTCATTGACTTGGCTACCGAAGCTAAAGTTTCGCCAATGGAATTTTTCGCTTCGTTTTGAGTTGAAGGAAGCTCTTTGAGGGTGACTGTAATCATTTTTGAAGCATTTATGGTTTGAATGTGTTTCAAGGCTTGGTAGAGGTTGGAAGACGCCCAAGTATCATTTAGAGCTGCAGGGGAAAGTAGAATAACTACTCGACGTGAAGTTTGGGCGTGGCGACTCAATTCTTGGGACCCTGAAAAATAATAATTTATAGTTGATGAATGATAACAGACAATAATTTTTGGTATCTATATGCATGTAGTTTATTATATAACACAGGATTGGTCTACGAAAGTCGGATATTTGTTATTTTTGGGGAAAAGTTTTTCACATTACAGCCACATTGATTATGTTAATGGAGATACACCCTAGTCAACGTTGAAAATATGCGCTGTTTCAAGAAATGCATCTGAGGATATCATTGATACATTGTTAGAACTTCAGAAAAATAGGTATGTCATCATAATGTTGATCAATATCTGATCAATCTGTCCGCCATGCTCCATGAGGAAGGATTTCATTTTTCACATAGCATTGGTTGAAGCCTTACAAATTATCATATTGCTTCTCGAGTTGCTTCTAAACATTGCCGCCCGTCTGGCTCTGGAGGCACTGTCGTTTTGATGGACAGGCCTTTCTCGGAAAAGAATTATTACTCTGAGATTATGAACAAGTACAATCATCTCGAAAGAGAATTCGAGTTTTGTGAAACTTCCAAATTGCGGCAGATGATGAACCGATAACTGCTTTCCAACATATTTTTGGTTTGTTCAATAAGCACTTTCCAATCTTAACTATGAAACAAAATACTCCAGTTATGTTAGGCCGGAAAAAGCAGCATCTGCTGAAAAAATCCGAGTGAGCCTAAATTTTGTCTACACCTTTATTTTACTTCAAGAAATAATGTCTTCAAAGTCCCCATCAATATCGCGCTTGCGTTTTCAGATATTCAAGGTCAAAAGTCATGAACGTCATTTAATAACGATTGGTTGCCAAATGACATTTCTTCATTGGTTATCTGTCAACTATGATCGACCGGTTAATCGCATTCAATGGATGTGAGTCAGTTCAAATCTAGTTGGCAAGAAGTCTAGACGTTTCGTTTTGTGATTTAATTACCCATCGCAGTCAATTGCTCTCGAAAGGTGTTAGAGTGACTAAAACACGGTATAGATGCTTTGAAAGACGCAAGTGCGGAAAGAGAAGATGAACATGCAGAACATTTAAGGGATACAGATTCCGTAACAGTACATAAAAACTGTCGCGAGGAGTAAACATGGTAGCATCTCAAAGTCCCCTCATTTTTCTCGACAGAAGTGTGGCGACTTGCTTACCCTGCACTTGGATCGCGTATTAGGCTGACAATACTTTGCATGGGTCCCCTTACCATCAGGATCGCTTTAGGCCGCCAGTGGACGAGCCCCCCTAGCAGTGGCGATGCCAGGGTTTTACGTTAGGTGGGGCCAGGCTGGGCCAGAAAAAATTAGGGGGGGCACTTGTACTTACTTTATTGCTTTTCTTCTTTGAAATAAAAAATGGGAATTGCAAAGTTTATCCGTATATTTTTGCACTCCACCTGAACAGCTTAATTGAATGTATCCAAAAGGTTTTTATTTGGATTTTGTATACAGGGTGTCCGTTTTTCGAGGACAACCATTGGAATATAGGAAACGGTAAGAGATACAAAATCGAAATCAATGGCCAAATGTGTTACTGCTTTTGGGAGATCAAGAAACTCCGAATACAATTCATAAAAATGCAAACCTCTATTTAAAAAAATAAAGTTGATGATGATCGGCAAAAGACGAAACGTCGGATTTCAAATTTGGTTACACCATTATGTAGAGGGGAGAAAGTTGCCCCAATAAAGTGAAATTTATTTGAAATACCTTTACAAATGAGTCCAGGAAAATATAGAAATGGATTTTACAAAATTTTGATTCCCATGTATCTCCGGAAGTATTCGGAATTTTCCAAATTTCGAAGTAGCGTTTTGTTATGCAAAAAATTGCGCAACTTTGTCCCAATATCACCGAACCTGTATCTCTTACCGTTTCCTATATTCCAATGATTGCTCTCGAAAAACAGACACCCTGTATAGATAAATCTTCTTGATACCTATTCAATTAACCGTTCAGGGCCGGTTTCTCGATAGCTAGTCCAGGGTAAACGTGTCCAATTGCAATGTTTACCCTGAAGTTATGGTTAACTGCTCTGACCTGGGGGTGACTTGCTTGCTATTGAGAAACCGGCCTTCAGGTGAGGTGCCAAAAATACACAGGAAAACCCTGTACCTGCCGACACAAATATGTTTGGGGGAATCCCAGAAAAGCGAAAGCATAGTTGTGGTTGCCTGGCGCCCACCAAATATCAAATTAACCAGACAGCAGAGGCTACGCATGTTGCATTGCATTGTTGTCGACATGAGGGCAAGTTTACAGGGGGGGGGGGGGGTTTCCTTTCATTTTCAATTTCCACGCTTTTCGCTTGTTGTAACCGACAAAACTTCATTCCTTTTCGACCATGATTTGTTTCCGCGATACTCAAAGTGATATTTTAAGTGAAGCTTGGTATGAAAATAAAAAATCTCAACCGGCAAAAGAACGCCTTCGAATTGTACAAACTGTGAAGAAAATTATTTATTAGAGAAGACATTCGTTTCATGACTGTTGATTGTCAATCTTATCCTTCTCCCAGTAGAATGTTTCATAATCTTAACTTCAACCCTTAACGAAAACATCCCACAGAGCCTCTCATACTTTATTGAAGAATTAATTCTGAAAAACAGAAAAGGCAAAACTGACCATCTCCAGTGTAAGTGTACCGCTATTTGTCATGCTATTATGGCTACGATACGTGCACGATCCTTCACATCTAATCTTTTCGTCGTATAGAGAAATATTAATGTATGAAGTTGCTGCTGTCTACCATCCACAACCAGATACTCTATCATTTGAAACTGGTGCTCTTATTCAGTATTCAGCTGACAATGCAGATATCAATGTGTTGCTGGGTTCCTTCGACAGGTAATATTTTGCAGAAATAAGAACCCACTTGTTCAACTTTACGTTTTTTAATTACGAGAAAATAAATGCTTGCAGAACAGTACAACTTTACGAGGCAGAATGGCTGACTATTTACTAGTAACGGCCCTCGGCAACCGCTCCAAGCTCCGCCCTTCAGCTCCAATAATCCTACGCCGAGTGACATATGACAAGCGCGGTCGCGCCAAGTTTTCAGGGCTTTAGCCGTGTTGCCATATCTAATAATATGATACTAATACATAATAAATGAAATAAATCCTTAACTCTAACATAACCGTACTTTTGTCTGACGTGTGACAGTGTGCATTGTGTGCCTGAATGTAAAGTACGTTTATGTTCGTATATTATAATTAATTGAGTAAATTTATGATTTGTTGGTAATACTAACGGATGTTTAGTGTCATAGTTAAGTCCTGAATTTTTAAGTCTGCCGCCAATTCTGATTATTCCGTTTTCGTCAAGAAAAGGGCAAAGCATTTTTAACTTACTTTTTTGAGGTATTTGATGAGATCTTTTCAAAGAATCAAAGTCTTTAGTGAAGCTTTCACTTTGTACTAATTTTATGAGTGTGATCTCGGGCATTTCAATTTCACTAATTGATAGACGCTTTTCCCTTCTCCGACCTTCTTTTGGTAATTTTGAATTGTGACAAAACCTTAAGCAATATGCGACAACGTGAATTAGGGTTTTCAGATCAGAAAATAATTCAAAAATATTACTTCGATTATTTTGAACGAGCAATGATATAGGTTTGACTTCAGGAACGTCTAACAATGAATTTACATGAAAAGAAATATTCGAGCTTTCGGGCCATTGTTCAGGATTTGTAAGAAACTTAGGTCCGTGTAACCATAATTCAGAATTGATGATTTGTTTCAAACTTGCTCCTCTACTAAGGATGTCAGCAGGATTTTCTACTGAAGCTATATAATTCCAGTCTTGAGTTCGGGTGTATTGTTGAATTTCTGCTACGCGGTTCGCGATAAATGTTTTCCATGTTTTTGGTTCTTTTGCAATCCAGTTCAACACAATAGTGGAGCCTGTCCAAAAATATGTGCGAGAGAAACTTATTTTCAATGCTTCGGCGCATTTTACTAAAAGCCTAACTAGAAGTAACGCACCTAAAAGTTCGAGTCTAGGTATACTTTGACATTTAATTGGACTTATTCGAGATTTAGCGCAGAGAAGATGACTTTCGATGTGCCCGTCGTGGTCTATAGAACGAATAAAGATGCAACCTGCATAAGCGCATTCGCTCGCATCCGAGAACCCGTGGATTTCAATAACTCTTGGATATTTAACTAACACGTGGCGTGGGACCTGCATTAAACCAACTCGTGATACTTCGAATTTTAATGTAAGCCATTCAGAAATTAAATCATCGGGTATGTTCGTATCGTCCCAATCTATATGAAGTTTCCAAAGTTTCTGTATTATTAATTTGGCACGAATTGATAACGGCCCTAATATTCCTAAAGGATCGAAAATTTTCGCGACGAACGATAAAATCGATCTTTTAGTTATGTTCTGAATTTCTCTATAGACGCTCGGAGAGTTATATTCGAATTTGTCTAAATGTGGCACCCAAGAAACACCAAGAGTTTTAACAGAAGAATCATCCGAAATTACGTAATTCTGGCCTTCACGAATGTTTTGATTGATATTAGAAATTAATGTTGAGTCGTTAGATTGAAATTTTCTAAGTTCGAATCCGTATTCTGATAAAATCTGACCGAGATTTTTTCTAAGCTTGTCCAAGTCTTCGTAACTAGTGGAACCTGTCAATAAATCATCGACATAAAAATCGGATCGGATTATATTACTTTCGATTGGATAAGTTTTGTCATTATCTATGGCTATTTGTTGCAAGCACCGTGTTGATAAGAAAGAAGCCGAAGCTGTGCCATAGGTTATCGTATTAAGTTGAAAATGCTTGACTTCCTCCTCCGGTGAATTGCGCCAAACGATGCGCTGTAAATTGCGCTCATCTTCGTGTACCAAAATTTGTCGGTACATTTTGGCTAAGTCTCCTACCAAAACCACGTTATGTTTTCTGAAACGCACCAGAATTGAAAACAAATCATTCTGTATCGTAGGGCCTACCTTCAAAACATTATTTAACGACAAATTTGTAGACGTTTTACAAGCAGCGTCAAAAACTACTCGTAATTTTGTAGTTAGACTACCAGGCTTCTCTACAGAATGATGAGGTATGTAAACGATTGGGGTTTTCGATTCGAGATCGCGAGATATCTCAGACATATGACCGAGGTCCTGATATTCAAGCATAAAGTCCTTGTATTGTTTCTCTAATTTCGGGTTTTTTGATAAACGTCTTTCCATAGAATACAAACGATTTAACGCGATTTTTTCTGATTCTCCTAAGTCAATGAAATTACCTTTTAACGGGAGCTTAACGACAAACCTGCCGCATTGATCTCGCGTCGTGTTTTTAATGAAATGTTCCTCGCATTCGAGTTCTTCCTGAGACAGTGACGCTCGTGGTAAAGGGTTTTCTACCTCTTCTACAGACCAGAACCTCTCTAGGCTTTGCTCTAATGTATCTTGAGTTTGACTGTGATAAGAACTTGTCAAAGTAACGTCCAGTTTGCCTTTTGCTTCGCCACAGGGCAACGGACCCGATATTATCCAGCCTAAAAGCGTTTTTTGAAGAATAGGGAAACCTTTACCCAATCGAAACTGTCCCATCGTAATCAATTCAAAAAATACTTCGCAACCCATCAGCATGTCGATTTCCGAAGGTACATTGAATCCTGGATCTGCTAGGTGCAATTCTGAAGGAATATGCAACTTTGAAGGATCAAAATATCTCTGAGGTATAAACCCACATACTGATGGTGCTACGAAAAATTTCAATTTTGTTTTATAGTTTGTATGTCGCGAAAAAAGCTCGATTTCAGTTTTTTCAGTTATCGTGGTTTTTGTTTGACTTATGCCTATCACCGAAATATCAATTTTTTCTGTATTCAGCTTTAGTTTTTTGACGAAAGATTTCGAGATGAAATTAGACTGCGAGCCAGAATCCAGTAAGACTCTGCATGATACAACTTTCCGATTATTATCAAAAACGTTTACGATTGCGGTCGATAACAAATTGAAAGAGTCTTTTACATCTTGACACGAATTAGCTAAAGTAGTTTCCGAATTTTCGATATTTTCGTAAGATTTGTGGCTATCATCCGAGTTTTCAATACGGTTATCGCGAGGGTATTCGTTTTCAGTCACCATATGTGACGTAGTATTCCCATCCGATTTTCGCGAATTGACATGAGATTTATGAAGATTATTCTGCGCACGATTGTCCTTGTGTAATAATGTGGCATGTCTCATTCCGCAGATTTTACAGCCTGCAGACTTACACTCTATAATTTTATGGCCAAAACGCAGACAATTAGTGCATAACGATAGTTTTTTAACTTGTTCGATACGATCCGGTATTGAGAGTTGCTTAAATTTGTCGCAGAAATAAATAAAGTGTTGCTCTTTACAATATGGGCATTTTGGCTTGAATGTATTTTCTGTGTTAGTATAAAAAGATTTAGATTCGTATTTTTTATTCACGTTCGTGTTTGAGTTATAAGATTTGCTGTCTAAAGTTTCTAAAATTTGACAACGCTGCGATACAAATTTATTGAACTCTTCGGTGGTGGGGTTTTGAAAATGTTTACAATATATCTCCCACTCCTTTTTGCTATTAAAATCCAGCTTCGAGACTAAAATGTAAATTAATATCCTATCCCAATCTTTTACGTTTTCACCCATTGCTTCGAGTGACCTATAAGCTTTAAAGAAAGTATTTGATAAGCTTCTTAACTGAATGTGAGAATCCCGATTCACTGATGGAATTTCCATGATTTCTTTTAAGTGCGAATTGATTATTATTTTTTTATTATCGTAACGATTTTTTAACAAATCCCAAGCGATTTTATAATTTTCGTCTGTAGCTGTTAATGATGCAATTAATTTTTTCGGCTCTCCAACTAACGCTTCTTCTAAATAACAAAACTTTGCTACATCCGGTATGTTTGCACTATGCACGATAGCTGTAAAAATGTCGCTAAACCGTCGCCACTCGGCATAATCGCCCGTGAATTTAGGAACCTTCAAAAATCCCAGCTGAGATGCAACATTTGGCAATGCCGGCGGCTGTCCGATCGCCGAAACGTTAAATGGTGAAAAAGATGGAAGAAATTGCGCACCGCTACCTCCTGGGGCCCCAGGAGCGGCTCCAGCCACAAACAAGCCGGAGGAAGAACTGATGCCTGAGCCAGGAGCTACCGGCGCCGGCGCCGCTGTCTTCAAATGAAAACTTATTATTTTTTCTGCCTCACCGATTACGTCAAAATATTTGTTTTCGAATGTTTCGCGTTCGTCTTCGAATTGCTGTTCATCGTAATTCTCCGGAATTTTACTCAAGATTAGTTCTTCGATCTCAGTTTGAACTTCTCGAAATCGATTTAATATTGTTTTCGCGTCTTTTAAACGAATTTGGAGTTGTTCGAATTTTGAACTTTCATATTTATAGAGAAATGTTTGAAATCGAGTCATTTCTCGTTTTATGTTGGTTCGATTATTTTTAAAACCTTCCAGTTCGATTTTTGGGTCAAGCCAAATATCGTTCGCGTCACCGTTTTCAGACATTTCGTTTTTGTTTTAAGTAAATAAAATAGTTAAAAATTTAGTTAATTTTGATTAAATTTTGAATAATTAATTATTCACAAAAAATATTATTTCAGACGACGGCACTGGAATAAGCTTATCGCCTTGTTAGTTGCTTGGCGTGAAAATTAAAAAAATAATAGGGCAAATCGAGGAGCAAATAGGGTAATCAACAGTGAAATTAATTAAGCTACAACTATTTATACAAATACGTTCTCAGGGTGGATATCCTTTCGTTTAAAAACTAATAATGTCGTGCAGAACAAAATGCATGCAAAATACGTGATACTGTGATACATTTAACCTTGTTAATCGTGCAAACACCGCGTTTTCGTGTTAATAACGTTTTTAATATTTGATTTTTCGTGATTTTGTGAACTAAGTTTCTAATTGAAACGAGAATCGAGATTATTTTTGTTGTTTATTTCGTGATATTTAAGTTAAACAATTTTTAACTCCACGCGGTGCATAAGGTTATTTGTTTCACGGTTGAAATAGTAATAAAAATTAAAAGGAACGACCTAACCTGTTGTGTTTCGTGATGGCGAGCATATGACGAGCGGTTCGGAGGCAACCGTATTTGTTTCCTTCGATTTTTTCTTCGATTTTCTACAAGCACTTGCACTAATTCTATCCGGTTCGAAGGACCATGTTGCTGGGTTCCTTCGACAGGTAATATTTTGCAGAAATAAGAACCCACTTGTTCAACTTTACGTTTTTTAATTACGAGAAAATAAATGCTTGCAGAACAGTACAACTTTACGAGGCAGAATGGCTGACTATTTACTAGTAACGGCCCTCGGCAACCGCTCCAAGCTCCGCCCGTCAGCTCCAATATTCCTACGCCGAGTGACATATGACAAGCGCGGTCGCGCCAAGTTTTCAGGGCTTTAGCCGTGTTGCCATATCTAATAATATGATACTAATACATAATAAATGAAATAAATCCTTAACTCTAACACAATGTCTACATAATAGACGGCCACAACAGGCTTCACATTATGAGGCTTATTAAAATAGTAACACCAAGCAGCGCCGTTGCTTCTTAAGAATCCATGAAGAAATATACCACGATGTAACGGTCAACCCATCGGCCGGTACCAAAATAAACGGCCTCTCGGTGAAACGGGGGACGGATAATGACGTAATCTTTACGGTCAGTTGCTGATGCGCAAAACGGTCCCTGCTCGGGCACCAAATTTGTTACGGGTTTTCCCAGGAGTTGTGGCAGCTTAGGTTAACAGTCGGTATTTATCTTTTGGTTAATCCAGCAGTAATCTTGGGCGCCACCCTCAAGATTATAGTGGTTGAGGGGCCACTAGCACCAGATAGCTTGTTACAGTGGATAAAGAAAAACCAGGAGTCAATGCGCAGATAAAGGAATGAAACAACTATCGAAGAATAATTTATCTATTACTCATTATGTAATAACAGAGGAAAAGAAAATGAAAACTCAGATAATATGTTTGATAAAACCTCAAAGAAATTGTCCTTAATTTATAACAGCTCCTCATAGAGTGTACGGGTGAAGAGAGCGAGAGTGAGAGGTTTGTGTTTACGGCCAGTTTATTCTGTAACTTGCGAACGCGGAGAATTGCGCAATTGTCGCTGTCAACGCATTTTTTCTATTCTAAAAAAGCAACTGCGACTCGGTTGCTAGTTGCTATGTAATTGCTGTTCGTTGAGAATAGGTCTGCGGATATTGGCGTAAAAGCGGCAAGCGGTAAATATATGGCCACGGGTAAAGCCGGCGGTTTTACGTTCACGGTAAAAAGCTACTAAGCGGAAATAAGCCGTAGGTTCAGCACCAGTCCCCGAAAACTTCTAGCGACAAATTCGAAATCGCGTATCTCAGCGGGGTAGAAAGTATAACTGATCTATGTCCGTACGTTCAACTAGAAAATAGGGATTGCGGTTATCCTGCTGGACTTGCCTGTACAGCCGAAACTTGTCCTGATCAGTCTACCCACTATCCAACTCTTTTCGGTACAGGGCGCGGTGTTTCGGAGCCAGAACTGAACGGTTCAAATGTTAACACTAAATACATTATGGGCTGATGGTGTGTTTAATGTTAACATTTGTAGGTCGTGGAAGAGGGGACAGATTACGAGAATGAAGATCGCACTTCCTACATCTAAAAGTCACAACAAGAAAGATCATGGATTAGGCCTACAGTAAAAATACAATGTAGAAAAAACGCGCCTTGCATCTTACCTCTGGGGTGGTGTGGAAACGGGTGCTACCCTCTGTTTTCCTGGCGTATCAGGTGGAATCCGGTTGGTATGACGTAAAATATGTGAATAACATTTTTTGACGAGAATTTTCAAATATTTTTAGCCAAAATAGTCGTAAGACATACCGAAAGCAAAATATTTGAGAAAAATTCATTGCTGTGATATTTGATATTTGAACTTTGAAATGCAAACAAGATATCGGTGGGGACTTTACTAAAACCTAATAAGCCATCGATGACCCAGTGAATGAGTTTCGTGAAAAAATATGAGATTTTTTTCAGACGGACAAAACATTTCAAGAAATTTCTTTTTTGAAACATTTTAGATTTTTAGATGGTCATTTTGCACATGCAGCAGAACACCTTCCTAAAGTTGTTAGATGCTGATACTCATTTCTCTTCAGAAAGAACATCTGCAATGTCAATCAGCATTGATTGTAAATGATTTCTGACTGCAATAAAGACCCTAACTTTTCTGTAGGTATCTGCCAGTTTGTGCACCATACCTACCCCTTCCATAAACAACCAATTCATTGTGACTCAGCTCTTCATTCAAGAGCTCATTCATCGAAATTTCACTAATCATATAATAAGATATCATACTCAAGTGTGCCACATTATTACACAATTCAATCAATTTGGTTAGGACATTAATATTCTTGTAATAGACATTAAGAAGCTCTGACCTTGAACTTTTGTGGTGCCTTCATTCTTTCTTCATTTTAGAAAAGCTTCAAACGCTACAAACACGCATCAACTGGATTAAGATATTTGGGTTATTTAGAACAATGTGTGATGTGTTCATGAATGGTCTACATTGTAAATATTTACTACTGAACATATATTATCACCCGGGCGATACATGTATAGCCGCATACAGAGACCGAATTTCCAACGCTAGCCAACAGCACATGTGAACTATGTTGGAACGCGTTGGCTTTGGTGTGTACGGTGATGTGGACGATGTTCTCAAATCTTTTCCACTGCTTACCAATTCCAACGCCAACGACAGCACATGTGCCATTGGCGTTGGTCTACGTTGAAAATTCGATCTATACGCGTCTTAAAGCAAAAGGTATCCAGAGTCAATAAATTAATAATACATACACATAGAAATATCTGTGGACAATTCTCTGGCCGCACAATGGTAACCTTTAGCTTCTAGATTAGGAACCATTACACCAATCGCTAATTCTGAGTCTTTGGGTGCGTAAGCAACCATTACATCACTGGACTTTCCGTCATTTTCTTCCAGAGAGCCATAGCTGTCCTTGAGGATAACTTGAACTTTGAGACCATATTGTTTAACAAGGAATAGCAAGGTGGTGAGTAATAGGACTATTACTGCCGACAATATCAGGACTTCTCTGAGTGGAAATGGATTCGGATTGATGTATTCGATGACTTTTACTGGAAAAAATATTTTTTTGTTAATAAATAATGATACATTTAGTTAATATTGATACCTTACCTTTTTCTCTAATAGTCACTCTTTTGCTAAGAGTATTGCCAGGCTTGCGAATAACACAAATATAAGTTCCATAGTCGTCAGTTCTGATTGCGGAAAACGTTAAATAGGTTCCAAAAGTTTGATTTTCCTCTCTGAAATAAAAAAATAATAATAATACAATTGAAGGCCAAGGATGCACATAATAACGTAAGTTATATGGTAATAATATCGATGATAATCATAAATAAAATAAAAGAGCTCCAGGCATGTTAGGCCTGTCGAGAAGTAAATAGCCGTTACGTCATATAAACGGACATGATCATCAGTAAATAGTTGGAATCATAATCGATTGGCATTGTGTTTTTGTTTTGATGGACATGAAAACAATTCCGTACTTATATGGCTCAACAAATATGAACATAAGAGCTATCTCTGTTATTTTTGAAAGATAGTATATAATTTGTGAGTCAAATTGGGTTAGTGTTTATTCTACCTAGGTTAAAAAAAGGAAAAGCTTTGGTAGGTTGCCAAGAGAAAATATTATTGGAAAAAAAAATAGTCACAAAATAAAAAATAAAATAGAAAAACAAAAACAATAATATAGGTTAGGTAATAGCAGAAAATTGGAAAGTTTCCAGTACAAAAGAAGAATCGAGTCAACAAGGGGGTCTGCCAGGGCCTTTCAATAATGTGTTGTTAATTCATTTAAATAACTAAAACTTTAAAACCTGTTAAATTTTTTAAATTTTAACTCCTGAGATAGACCATTGGTTTGGTGTGATAATCAACGGTGTGATGCTGGCCAGAACTTAACATTATGATTGTATTTTCAATTAAGTACTTTATTATTGTTTATTTGCCTATAAGTGTCTTGTTTCAATTTATCATTCCTAATAATTTTTATATGTTAATTTCTGGTAAGTAGAATCTATATGATCCACCTTTGTAGTATATATCATCATTGATATTTGACGTCTGAACTTTTAATGAATTTTTTTGTGCGTAACAGGACATTTTCACATTTGGAGTGTATTTTTCTAAAATAACTAACAAGATAAATGATGATCATTTTCCTGTGTATCACATGTGAAACTTGATCGTTAACAAAGGAATCAGTAGAAATAAACGATCTGAGGAAATTTCAAGGAAGTGACAAAAGGAGCAAAAAACTTTTAAAATGAAATCTCCTAAATTGCGACCTGCGACACGATGAAATAAAACTTATGAAATCTCGCCCTATTTTTATTCTCAAAGAACCCCACTGATGCACAAAAGCTTATTGAGAAGAAGAGTCAGTTAAAAAAAAGGTGATTCCAAATTTAAATAGACAGTAGTTGTTAGTAAGTCTTCACCATGATTCTAGTTCAAGAAAACAGCAAATATTATCGAGTAAAATAATGGCCATGTTAGAATCGAGTACAGTCTGATATAGAGGTGAACTCGTTCTTCGATAATTGCTGTCATCATCGGCGACATTAAGACAACGGGAAAAAGACAATGAGGACGAGTTTACTACCAACAAGCTACACTACTGCAGACTCGCGGGTTCTCACGATCCATAACGTCAGTGGCGTAAAAAAAATTAAATTATAAGAAGTGTAGGCAGGTACTTAACAATATATAGGCAGAGCTTGGAAGGATTAAAAATTTAATTGACTGTTTGTCTAATATTCAATACCTACCAGAGATGTTTTTCCAAAATCGACGCTGGGAATAAATAAAAATCACCACAATGATGGCATAAAAATGTATAAAATTGTATCATGAAAACATGAAAACTCTGTAAAAATTGTCAGTTAACTTGCTCCTTCATCTCTGATTAACTGTCAAAGTATTTAAAAAAAAACAACATATCGATATCAAATAAAACTTTTGTATTTTATTCCAGTTTTGTCCCTTTTTAACATATTCATAAGATTGTCTATGGTTGATTTAATTTGTTATTTCTACACTTTATGAATTTCTATTCAAATATTGTTATCCTCATCACCTCTACCCGGAGATTTATAAGTCCATGACTCCTTCCATTCTCTCCTTTAATAGCATGTTTATCTACACTGCACCACACAGTTAAATGTGAAGGTTTCGTGAGTTGAGAACAACAGTCTCTTTTAAGCCTTCTGCCATTTTACATCCTACCAATGTTGTATAAATTTTTTGTCATAACTTCTTCAGCATCTGTGAATTACAACAACGCTGGTACTACTTGCTGATGGTTAATTGATTGATGGTTGCTGAAACCTTGCATTTACCTTTGTCTCTTAATGTTTGGTCCCTTATTTGACGAAATTACATGTTAAAGAACTCGTCAACACTTTGGTTATGGAGCAACACTTGGCGATACAACAAGGAAGATCTCCTCCCTCTCTGAAGTTAAGTTGTATTTTTTTTTACCAGAGGCAATAGTTGGTTAGTTTTATTAAGGTCGATCGACATTCGAATGTTGGAAGAATAGGTTTGGAGTATGGGCATAAATGAACTCACAAAGACGAACACAGCAACTAAACAAAGATCTAAGGCAAGTTGGAAAACAGTAACGTTGCCGTTTACTTGCACATGAAAGGACGCCCAGACAAGATACGAAGATTCTCCAGCTCTAGATCAACACAAAATCGATCAAATATAAATTATGAAGTGATGAAAAGGCATGAAGGAGTATTGAATGACATTGACCAAAGACTCATCCGAATATGAGTTTTATTCAGCAAAGACATCCACAAATACAGTCGGCATCAGGTAGTAAGTAGATTCAAATCTAGAATCGCCTACATTGGTATAAAACAACAGCCTAAATTGAGAGTCCAAAATACAAAAGCCTATTGCCAAATGCGCCTCAGAACACTATAACGATCGAAAGCTTGTGACTATTCAATCAAATCCTGTGAAGATCAAGCTGATTACCTATTTTCTGAAGAATTCAACATACTATGTTCAGCGTGAACAGCCTATAGTATACAATAACATAGTATAAAGTACTCAACCAAAATGGATTTCATCAATGAGGACTACTACCTATATTTCGAAACACCAAGACAGTGGAATAGTTCATGTAGGTAATCAATAACGTCAGAAAATACATATAAAATAAATGAATCCAAAAAAATTGGAGACAGTCCTGTTTTTCTCTGAAAATAGAAATCAGTATATGACTCAAACCCCTATTAACTATAAAATTAATGGCCAATAAATGGAACTGATCAGAGATCGTTGGAAGGTATATTAAATCAATGATCATGTCTGGATAATGGTCTGGATATTATTCAATTAAATAAAAACAAAACAGCCTGCTGCTGCATTGTTGTGGATACTTGATGTACTATAAAATGTTGACGTTCAGCAGGGCACTATCCAATATTTGAAGAAAAGTTGCAATTACCATCCTGTGTGTGGTATCTGAAGAATCTTTTATATGATATGTGGATTCACACTTGTTTCTGGAGAGTAGGTAGTTCAGTTTCCTGGGTAGGGGATACGAAAGTTCAATTCATCGATATCACGACTGCCTTAAGCTCTTCGAGCCTGATGTTCTCAAAGTCTATCAAAACGTTTTTCCGTAATTTCCTTTCAACATATCTACGTGACAAGTAAACAAAGTGCATCCATCCATCTAAAATCAAGAGTTAGCTGACCCATGTTTATCATGCACTTCATCAACATTCCATTAAAATAATTCAATAATTGATTTTGTCATTAAAACCCATAATCTCCATCACTGTATATAATTTTCTGCGACATCAAAACCCATAAGCCTTAAGCCTATAACCAGTAGGTATCTCTTGACTGTTTTTGTCGGCTCGCCGCGAACCCGGTTGGTTCCAATTACGGGTAATTATCAGAGTTTTTTGTTTGGTACCCGATCGGAACCCCAGTAGTGAGCTCTTGCAAACGATAATAAAAAATTAAGCTAAATGCCGCCCGGATGCCGATGTAAACGTAAAATGAATTTGCTTGGGTTCTCGATGGCTAATTGTCCGTCGGATTCCGTGAAGTTTGTCATGCAGGGGGCGCTTCTTTTGTAGGCACATTTTGTGAAAAGTTAACAACCCGCTGGGATACTCATATATCATGTTCGCTGGCTTAAAATTAACTTTCGCAGAGTCGAAACAATAAAGTACGACAATAGAACACGCACACAAGCAGTAATAAAAGCCGAAATTGCGTGGAATAGGTTTCGAGTGCACACGACCAATAGTGTTGTTCGACTCAAATCGACTTTATGTACCGGAAAGTTAGCGGAACTAATTTCAGACGCCCTAAGAAATCACGAACGACATTTTGTTTCGATGGTAATGGTTCTTGACCCCAGTTTTGAAACTTTGTATATCAAATATGGCATCAAGCATATTTTCTTCCAAAAAAATCAACTATTTTTAATACACTTTTGCCAGTAAAGTATCATGCCGTTAAATAAGGAAAAGACATTTGATAAGGGTAAACATAGTGTTACTGACTCACCTATTAAGCTAAAAATGTAGGTAGGTACTTCCAAAATCACAAATTCAATTAAGGCTGATAGAGCACTGGATGTCGAAATCATGTGCAGTGCAGTTGAACTCAAACTATGAATATTGAATGTGAGTGTCTGCAAAGAGATGTACCTACCTAAACGGTTTTAATTTTAATGTGGAGAAATGACATTAACAATGAAAAAGAACCCTATCGCTTAAATACAGAATAAACGATTTTTCTTATCGTCAGGGATGATGCAGAGAATCACCTTGGTCCCACATAACAGGGAAAGAACCAGGGGCGGGCAAATGGGGCACTGCCCCCCCCCCCCCCCCAGGCCTGGAGATGATTATTATTGTTTCATGATGCTACCATTGCTACCAGAAGAATAAAAAAACAGAATAGCATAAGTGATACTAAAAGTTGCTTACACAGTAAATAATAATTGTCAAATTGACATTTTGTCTGTGCAATGTGTGTTTATTTTTCAAAATGACGTCATTACAAATGAGTACAGTTTAGACTGCTTATGTTCATTCAGTAATATATGTATGGTTACCTATTGGCCGTCGTTTTTTATCTGACACTTTCTGTATGAGGAGCGAGGGGGTGAAGCATATAGCAAAAACCACATAAAAACAGGTGTGACGTCAGGTAACCATTGACGTTTTAACATAGGGAGCAACCACCAGCTCACATTTTTTTGGAGTACCTATCAGATTAAAATCGACGGACTTTACATAAATGGTTTTATTTACGACTGACTTACAATGTAAGTGTTATATTTGTGATATTGGCAGTATAATGTGATATTATTCCCGCGAGGGATTAATGGTCATTATTGTCGTAAATAAAGTAGAGTATAAAGTCTATTTTTTTTTTTAAGATAATTCCCCAAGTCAAAAATTTAGTAACTATGTTGGCAACACAAGCCTTCTCTACATAAAAAATTTGAAAGCATTGACAATTTTACATTGTATTGCCAACATAATGTCATTTTGAAATTTATCTTAAAAAAAAAAACAGACTTTACTACTCGCAATAATGGCTATTATTCCCTCGAAATATTACTCCCTCGCCGCTAACGCGGCTCAGTTCGTGAATATTCCTCGGGAATACTAGCTATAATTATTGACTCGTAGTATAATTTACTATTATTTAAAAACTGAAATCAAGTCAAGTTTTTGCCCCCCCTGAAAAATGTTCTATGGACGCCCTTGGAAAGAACATTCATATTCTCAGAATATTCCCTCAAAGTGCTTTTTGGAATGTTCTTTTAGGAATGTTTAATGAATATTCTAAGATTGTTTCAATTGAAATATTCATTTTTGAACGTTCTATTTATGTACTAGGAATGTTGCTTCTATGCACCTACCTGAAAGATTGTGCTAAGAACCTACTTTATATAATAATATTTGAATATTGTCATACCAACATTATTATAATGTACCCTAAAAAATGTTCTTTCGGCTACCACCTCTATCAAGTATTAAGAATATACCTACCAAGTTTTGCTGAGCAGTTTATGTAGGTAGGTACCTATGATAAGAATATTTCCATATAGTTCACCTAATTATCTAAAGTACCTACTCAAAAATCTTAATTGAACAATTAAACAATAATGCTCTATCTAGAACCTACTAAAAATATTATATGTATGTTCTTTTTCTTTTGCTTTGTAGGACTTCCAAGAGAGGGAGCCACGCGCTATTAATGATCTACATCTTGCCTCGCGTTTGAATCACCTTGGAACCTGTCTTTCTCAGTTGGCGTGCTTACTGCGACTAGAGCATGATAAGCTCGAAACCGGAGCTTTGTGTTTTCCAGAGAAATTTTCCAACAACTCTTCCACTGCCTTCAATATAAAAGGACCGAAAGGAACATTATTTGGTTGGATGAGTGGATGCGAAAATTATTATTCCAAGTATGTCCCTAGAATCAAACAAGAATGTTTTGTCTAGGATGCATATTAAGAATGATATATGTAGATATATTCTAGAAATATTTCAAGCATATTGGTATAATATTCTTTTGAGAACATAACTATAATGTCATAGAAACATTCTTTGAATGTGAGAATATACATTTCAAGCTTGATTCTAAAAATAATCAAGCAGGAATATTCTTTTTAGGATGTACTGAGAATCTCATAGGTATATTCTAGGAACATCCTAATGGATTTCCCAGGAAGTTCTTGAGTATTGCAAACAGTATTTCTACAATCTTTTCTCAGAACATTCTCAGGACATTCGCAATGGTTTTGACGAACATTCTAGACACATTCCTCCTAAAAAAAGAACATTCTCAGTACATTCTAAGGATGCAATTTTGTTATGTGGGGTGTTGAATGAAAAGCTGAGCTTTACAGAACATTGTGAGAAATATACATGGTTCAACTTCTATTAGTATAATGTTCCTTCTAGTATACGTGTTGGGGTGGTTTGGTATGGTTGCCTTTTTTATCACTTTCGTTTCCCATAACGATGTTAAGAAGCTGTAAGTATTTCCTCTGAAATCGACTTCACTCAATCACTTGCTTTAGCATTTGCTCAAATTTGCTGTAGTTCTCAACTATGTACTGTTATTATCAAAACAACATTTCTCTCCAAGTATTTCATCCGACCCGATGTTGGCTATTATTTTTTCTGTATTATTCTTTTCAGTTTCTCAATTTCAAGTTTATATAATTTCCTACGTAGCGCTTTCAAGCTTCTGTTTTCCCTATTAGTTTTTCTTTGATGTTATTTATTATCCCTTTATTCAATTTGTTGTAGGTGCATTATTCTTGTTTGCCGTCGCCTTAGTTCTTCTCCAATTAGTTGCTTTAGTTTTTAGTTCCGTTTCAGCAAAGGTTTCTCATACGTTTTGTCTTTTCTTGGTTTGGTGTTTTTGTTCCTGCTCGCATTATTGCCTTGACGATTTCGCTATTTAATTTTTTCAATGTTCTTGCATTTTGCCACACTACCTACCCGTTTCTTGAAAATTACTATTTTTTGGTATCCATCTTTCTTTTTTTGCCGAGTTTCTGCTTATATTCTCTTTTTGCTTTTGCCTTTCGTTACTTATTTTGATGACTTTTTGTTCGTGTAGCTATTTATATATTGATAGATCTGGATAGTTGCGGGACCCTCAAATTAACATGCATACACAAATAAAATGACACAATACTTGACCAAAAAGATGTGTTTATTTTCTATAATGACAAATTGAATATGAAAATTTGATACCCATAGACTTTGATACCTATTTTAAATTGGCATTTCGAGCTTTGTCTGCAGTGACTCATCACTCATAATTCAAACTTTTTGCTAAGGATGGTTCTAAGGCTAAAGTTCCTAAACTGGTAAGACGATACTGACGATGTAGAGCGCAGTACATTTTTTATGCGCGCAAGAATACTGAACGTTAATTCACCCTCAGCTACACTTACTAGAATGGTACAATAAATTCTTAAAGCTATTACAACGTTCGAAAATAGAACTTCGATTTTGAGTTCTAAAAGTCTATTCAATAGCTTTAATGGTGGCAGAGAATCTTCACATAGGTTTGCATTGTGGATTGCTTTTAGGTCTAATATTTCTCTAAAAAGTCTCGAGAGACATCCACATCGTTGAATTTGTAGAAATTCTCCGCTTTAAGGCAAAGATCTTCCACATGAAGAGTAAGGCATGTCCAAAGAAAGCTGAATCTATTGCTTAAATTGTGTTTCAGGATGAATTTCAGTTCCTTTATGTCGAGACTCATCGAAGAATCGCTTTCTTGTTTTCCGTCTCTTGTCAGAAAAAGTTTCTGGTATATCATCAAGACTATTAGAAACTGCCTTAAATTCGCTCAATATGCTGTACCAGCTGTCACGTAAATGCTGCAATTCAAGAAATAAATTTTCTATATTTTTTACTTCAACATCTAACGGTTGCAGTTTTTAGTTTTGGGTCTGGGCTTCGCCGGGCCCCTTGCCTGCCCGGGCCCCAGGGTTATCATCCCGGCTGCCCCCCCTCTCGACGGCCCTGCAAAGGAGGGTGAGTTACCTCACTGATACTAAGCCTCGCATTAGGGTCCTTTGCGTCACCTCTATATGTGGCGTATTCTCCTTCCCGGAGGTCTCCCGCAGATATCGTAACCGTTGGCTAAATTGCAGGAGAGTTCCAGGTGAGGTGCGCCTCAATATGCAGGCCACAGTATGGCTTGTCGTTGTTGACAAAAGGTTGGGCAATGACAAAGCACATGCTCAACCGTTTCGTCTGCAGCGTCGCACCGTCTACACATTGAGGTCTCAACAACACCCAAGCCCAAGGTGTACAGGTGTTCATTTAGTCTACAGTGTCCTGAGTAAATTCCTACCAGAAGGCGGAGGTTTTCCCTCGACAACTGTACATTATACTCGGCTCTTTTTCTGCTAGGGAGGTCGATCATTGATCTGCCCTGCTTACCAGTCTCTAAACTGCCTACATTTTGGCGTGCTCTAAACGAGTTATTTGTTTAACTTCGGCAATGACGATGTTAGTTGACAGAGGGATAATGGGTTGAGGTCCCATCGGGGCTTTCCCTGAAGCTGCTCTGGCAAGACTGTCAGCCTCTTCATTGCCTGCGTTGTTATTGTGCCCTTTGACCCAACAGAATTCAATACACTGCATAATCAGCTTTGAGTTTGTTCTAGCGCTGTCAAGGACCGACAGCACGGATTTACTATCCGTTAGAAATCACACGCGTTCGTCGTCGATTTCTTGATCGATGGCTATCTTGGCTTCCTGGATGAACGCCATCAATTCCGCCTGAAATACGGTGGTGTGGTCACCAAGGAAGGTACTTATGCGGAGGTTCAGTTCAGGCGAGAAAACTCCCGCTCCTGTTCCTCTACTGGTTTTCGGCCCGACCGTGTATATTGAGACCGTTGGGGTAGCCTGTGCCTCACCCAACTTAATAGACACTGTAGGATCTTTTTGTTATCTGTGTGGACATCGTGCGATCCACCGCCGCACCCAGCAGGGGTGCATTTCTGCTCCCTTCCGCTAGTATGCGGCAGTGTCTTCCCACCCAGCTTCCGGCTGCCACAAGCCCAAGGAGTTTAATTTGCAAGCGGTCAAAAGGGCCATCTCCTCTACATACAAGTGCAGAGGTGGCAGATCCAAGACCGCCTCCATTGGCCTCGTCGGGGTGGTTCTCATAGGGCCCGTGATCCCAATACACGCAAGTCGTTGCATTTTATCAAGTAGGGCCCTTGTTTTCACTTGTCTAGTTCTGGGCCACCAGACAAGCGCTGCATAGCAAACCAATGGTCTTATGATAGCTGTGTATATCGACCTGCCCATCGCCCTGCGGCACTGCCACATGGCCATGTTCGCTTTTTCCGTTTTCACCTCAATGTGTCTTTTTCAGCTAAGCTTTTGATCAAGCACAACCCCCAGGTTCTTGACCTCTGAGGTATTTGCATACCACTTAGCTTTCTTTTCCTGGTGAAGAGGAATAACTCCGTTTTCAGTGAATTCACGGACAGGGAGTGCTCCTCACACCAAGATCAAATTTGGTTAAGAGCCTGTTGTGAGTTTGCATGAGATCGCATAGAACGCTCTCAACCTTGCCTGTAAGCAGAATGCGCAAGTCATCTGCGTAACCTATAGTATGGAATCCCGTATCATTTAAGCTATATAGGAGGCTGTCTATCATAATGTCTCAGAGGATCGGTAATGACACACCACCTTGTGGGCAGCCTCTCTTAACCAGATCATTGATAGTGGTGTCCCCTGTGTCAACTTTCACGACCCGCCAGCTTGGCATCTTCTCTATCTATCTGGTGATGGTGATGGTAGGTAGAGCCCCATGTCTAGCTAGCCTTGTTTGATATTATCGAAGGTCGTTCTATCGGACGCTCCTTTGATATCAATAAACGCTGCCAGGATGGACATTTTCCAATCCAGAGACTGTTCAATCCTGCACACGACTGCGCCGAGAGCAGTCTCCGTGGATTTCCCTGGTATGTATGCATGTTGGTTTCGGTGAAGGGGGTTGCGTGCAAGGGGTCCTTCTCTTAAGTTCCGTTCGCACAGTCTCTCAAGAGTCTTTAATAAAAAGGATGAGAGACTGATTGGGCGGTAAATTGGCTCTGGCATAATCGGTTTTTCCTGGCTCGGGTATAAAGATTACTTTTACCTCTCGACATTTCTCAGGTATGTATGCCAGAGCAACACACACTTTGAAAATAAGCACTGGATAATATCCAGACCCCTCTGTAGGAGCGCCGGATATATCCCGTCCAGCCCTGGTGCTTTATATGGAGAGAAGCTATTGATTGTTTCCATGTTTCCTCGACTTTTGACTTATTAACCACTTCCTGGGCCACCAGCCAATCACCCTCCGTCGAAGTAACAGTCTTAGCTTATTCCAGGTGTGGTTTTCTAAGATCTCACAGTCGGAAAACATGTGCTTTGTGAGAACTTCGGTCGTTTCAGTTGAAGTAGTGGTATATGTACCATCCTCTTTTTTCAGCAGACCTAGCGGTCGAGAGTCTTTGGAGAGCACCTTCTTCAGTCAGGCTGCAGCTGTAGTGTTTTGTATATCACTGCAGAAGTGTCTCCAAGTTCCTCTCTGTGATCTGCGAATTTCCCCTTTATACTTCGCTCGGTGTGCTTTATACGCATCCCAGTCAGTCGCTCTTTTGGTATTTTTCGCTTTAATAAAAAGCCTTTTGCTTTCTCTCTTGAGTCACTCAAGTCTTAAACTCCACCAAGGTGTTGTTCTACTTGAGCGTATCATTTTCAGCGGACATGCCGCCTCACAGAGTTTGACTTTTGCCTCAGTTAGATTGAGTACGCCTCTTCCTATATCTGGGCTAGTCTGATATTGTGTGAGGGCAGATTTTCGTCCAGTTTCAGTTCCAGCTGCTCCCTGAAAAGGTGTCTGTCGGTTATATATTGATGGCTTCTCTTACTAAAATATGATCACCTCCCGTCGGAAATCGATTAATTATTGAGATCAATAACATTTTTTTTGTACGGTGTCATGCAAGTTGGTACTGTTCGTTCGAAAGGTAATTGAAAATCTGCCAAGAAATGGATAGTGTTCAGAACAACACCATAGACAACACCATAGCCACCACCATAGGGATCGATAGTGATCACAGCTTTACAGCCAGGTACAGTTAAGAGCAAGACAACACAAAGCTATGGAACTTGTAAGTATAAGCCTTCGATAGAAAAGTTACAACACGATTATTAAATCGTTCTGGTGAACAACACACCAGTTCACGGCAAGCCCTGCCTCAGAATTGATCATAGTGAAAGATTTTCTGTTAAAAATAATCGATTTGAAATGGAGAGGAGTTCTGAATAGCTTGAGAATGATCGATTAGGAGATAGTGACATGAAAATACGTTTTTGGTTTGAATGTATAAAAAAAATCCAACAACATCGAAAACCTCGCCTCTCTGCCAGATTTCTATCAAAAGATATCAGTCTTTAGAGTTCGCAACAAAACGTGGACGTAACGTCACAATCGCGTGCAGTCCAACAGATTTTGCTTTTGTGTACTTTGGTTCAGAACCAAAAGCCATGGTTGACCTATTTGAGTCAACCCGTATTTAGGTGAGAGTCGCAGGATTTCATTAGAGTCTGAGTCTACGGTTGATTTGCGAATATCTCGAAAACCGTTAGACAAAAAATGATGCAGCTTGAAATATTGTCCAATATTATCCTAACAGACGCTCTTCATCCTACGATGAGGTATAATACTGCGAGTGCTTCGACCATCCGTGCAGGCGCAGATAAGGCGGGTGCATGCAGGACACTCAACAAGGAACAGGTTGTCAATTTTCTAGTTTCCGTGACGTCGCTACACACATAGGAAGAAGAACCACCCGGAGGGTTAACACGGATGTACAGGAAGGCATCCTAAAGGGAATTCATTTGACAGACATAGATATGTTGAATGTATAGTTGGGAAGATGATTATTCTAAGGACTCTGGTAAGGCATGGTAAGGAGATGGGGAATGATAGATGGAATCATGCAGGAGCTCCTTTGTGTGATTTATATAAACAAGCATTTACGTGATTCTGGAGACTTCTTGGTTTAATTTTTTAGTTGTAGACAATGTAGACATTGAGTTTGAATAAGACAACCATTGTATAAAGTTTAGTAAAAGCGGTAAGTTATTAGTAGTCGGTTGTCATTGTATAGACAATTAGTTCAATAAAATTTGTTGTACAATAACAATAATATATTACAAACCGAGTAGGGAAGTGTTTCATTGCTGTCAAGATATTTATATAGTCAATCAATACGCGAAGCGATATGTCATTTATTGTTTCGACGCTTTTACCTGACATGTTCTCATTGGTGCCAGTAAAGATAAATAAATTAGCAAATTCATTTGAGTGGAGGAAATTGGTGAGGAGAATAGGTGAATGAAATCGGAGAGGGAAGTAGAGTAGGAAATGTGAGACTTCCAAATTTTTAAATAGTCAGTAATTATCAGCATTATTATATATTGTTGCAAATACATATTTTAACTCATTCCGGTGTGGACATCATTGAGTGGAATTTTCCTCAATTCTGTTTCACCCTATAAGAACTCTATGCCCTCTGTTTTAGACCGCTTTCTCGTGAACAATTTGACATTATTCTTATCTCTGTTGGGAAGTAAAGAATTTGTGTTTTGGCTAATGTATGTGTTTTTTAAGTCCACACACTTGTCGCATAATTTAATTTGTTACAAAAAAATATATTTTCAGTCCGTGACTCAGTATTTTAATTTAAAATACTTGGTTTTGTAATTGACATGCAGAAACGTTACATGCAAAAACTTTTTATTTTTATTTAGAATATCTAAAGACCCTGTAATTAGGCTACAGAAAGAAACATCCATACAACTTACCTTAAACTTTTCATTTCCATAATCCCTTCAGGCACTTCAATTAAAGTACCATTCGACAGCTGTTTGAGCCACACAGCTTCACTGTGAGCGTCTGGCAGGTCGATTCTGCCACCGAAAGCTTCACAAAACAATCTCATATTATCACCGGCGAAAGCTTCCATATCCTGGGAAACGTAGGTGATTTTAGGATCATCTGGCAATTTATCTGGAAAAATTAAAATAATTTAATTACCCGAATTATAAATTGAAATTTCACGGAATTTCAAAACTGAATACCCAAATGGACTGTTAAACTACATTATGTATCAGGAATATTCAAATTGAATCGAATTAATGTCCAACTATAAGTCAATTATTATCGCAATATCACAAACGTGGGTTATTAGATAATATATTTGGGCCAATCGTATCAAAACCAATTGATTCAATTATTACATAAAGCTATAATGTGGGTGACAAAACTAATCAGCATGAAATCTATCTCAAATTTCGTCTAGGCGGACACGTAATTTTTTATAAAATGTCAGGGGCTAATTTGTGAAAGAAAACTGGTATGAATGAATATAGTAAGGCGTTGGAATAGGTACCTACTTATCATAATGGTACGTTCCTGTCTATAAATATATACCTATATGTATATTTGCTCTAGTTGCAGCCACGCAGTCTTTAGTTAAATTTCATTTCATATACAGGTTAGGATTACAGATTAGAGCCAACTTGAATTTCACTGAAATTGTTGAAAGTTCATGGCATCAAAGGGTCTTTCTTATTGGTAATCAGATTAAAGTGAAACTTGTTATTTCTGCGGGGTCGCTTTTACTTATTCAGAACTGAGTATTTGAGGATTTAAACTGATTTTGAGAGAAAAATCAACCGTAAAATGATGCGTTAGTCGGGGCGTTAGTGGTACCACTACATTTTATGTGGCGTACGTACGTAGAAACATCGCCCACCCCTGAAGTAATCTGTAAAAATCTCGTATACGAAATTTGATCTGAATGACAGCAATGTTAATGGAATATGAATGAAGGATTCGCAATAATATCAAACGTGTACGAGAAGGTTTCTACGGAAATTGATGTGAATCCATTGTGGTAAGAAGTAGGGAACGTTCAAAAAAATATGCCAGCTTGGAGAAGTTTGATGAATTATGAAGAGAATCTGAAGGAACCAGATAAAGGCAAAGAAATTCCGAAGATACGGAAATTATTTATCAAATTCTAGAGGAAGTTCCTGCGCAAAACTTTCGAAGCTGTCTCGGCCTCGCATGAGAATAATAAGGAACGTTATTGTTTAGTGCAGACTGCAGACACCAGACGCACAGGAATATTTCCTCGAAACTGTTTTGTGACCAATTTTAGCCGAAATATATGAGAGAAAACCAACTTGAAAGTTTTCATTCCAAACCAAGGAAGTGCATAGTGGAAGTAAGGCCAGTGAGGGACGATTGTGAAAATCTGGAGAAGTTCAAATCATGCCAATTTGAGAAGGTATTAAGAAAGTGCGGGAAAATTGGAAAAAATCCATTTCTTGGGGTGCACTTATTAAAACACCACGTTCTTGGCATCCAAAATCCGATCCTGCTCACCATACTGTTTCATTGTATGTAAATGGAACGAAGCGTGTCCTACGCTCAATTCAACAGTATTACACAAGTAGGTACAAGTATAATACAAGTCAGCTGGCAGCTGCAAAATGCAAAATGACACGAACGTATCCGCCTTTCCTCGGTGCTAATAATTTCAGATTTATACAGATTTTACCGCAAATAAGTAGGTGCTTGAGCAATAATTTTTACTCAAAATAATATTACTTTCTTTTCTTCGAAGCTCATATTTTTTGAAAAAGTATATTTTATTAGTGGCCGCGAGACAATTTCATCATTGTCTAACCTTAACCGAAGAACCATTTCGCTTACATCATAAATCGTGCAGGTTACGACCTGTTTGGCTCGAATGAATTCTTCCGTTGAGCGTCAGGGATTCCTACCTGATGTTTAATGTCAGCCAAAAAATAAATTAACATAAATTAAATATTTATTCCTGAGTCACCATTTAACTAGCTTAAATATATACCCATTTTGTGTCCATTGAACAGGAAACGAAACGGGCTCAATCGTCGATTGCATAATGCATCGTATGTAATTCCATAAACCATGTGGGCGTTCATTGTAAAAGCCCATTTTATCCTCTACTAGAGTAGGTACTTGCAAATTCATGCAGTTAAAAGTTTGTACAGTTATTCAAAAACACACCTGTGGTATACCTACTTGAGTATGACTTTTGAATTAACTTTTTTTATGAGAATTTTTCAGTTTTCTTTCCTAACTCCTAGATAATATTTAATGATAATAATGAATCTGCTTTTATTTACTTTTATCTCTCTGCAGGATTTCAGCTGAGTTTGCTAAATAATGTGTTTTTCCGAGTAAATTAATTTTAATTACTCGCACCAGGTGTTCCTTGTCAATTTACAAAATCGAATATCTCTTTATTTCATCTTCAATAGCCTCGCAACAGTTTCCGCGAAAACCAGATAATTATATTCATTATATCCCGCAGATTGGCTGCTCTTGTTACTGCAAAATTGCCTTATGCTCTGTATGGTAATGTCGGTAGAACGATGAGAGATTCTTAAAAATGTGGTCTTTTCGATTTGGTAGATACAAGTAATGGAGTATTATCCCAGTGGTAGCATGATATGGGAGGAAATAAAGCAGTTTTTCTTTCGAAAATAAAATAAAAACTCAATTAACCCTCTCATGTTTTCGAAACCTTAGAATATGACTGAGAAATTCCAGCTTTTATATATTTTTATTATTGCTTTATAGCAACAACACAGCCAAATTACAGTATGTAGTATAGACAAAGATTCAAAGATTCTGTTCGCAGATTCCAAATCCCTCATCATTGTGTAAGTCTGATGAGCACAAAATATCCACATGTGAATCATCTTGCTCTGCTTGTGAATACCCTTTTCAATTCCTCAATATAGAGAGCTTTCTGCTTCAGTTCATGTATTATTGCTTTCAAAGCATGTACTGGATCCAGATATCCTTTGTTAAGCAAGTTCATTAGAGCCTAGAGAGTAGATAACAAGGCACAATTAACAAGTATTCCTTAAAGTCATGTTTCGTACAACAAGAACGTACCAAGCTAGAATATATCTTTATTGGGAGTGGACTTATCAATTTTGGAAAATCTGGCAAAAGGTTTTTGAATAGACACCGGATCACATTCCTATATGTAATTGATACACGTAGGGGGCCATCGGCAAGAGGAGCGCACCAGCGTGTGTTACAGCTATTAGCGAAAGCTCCAAGATAAGATAGGCAGTAACCCAGTGATCCTTATCTCCCAGCAATTGGAACTGGTCGTTGAAAACTAGACTAGGAGAATACAGAACCCGAAAAACGTTTTCAATTTCGAGGTTATGTCGGACAAAGCGAATATAAACTTTGTGGAACTAAAAAACCAAAAAAAGTGCAAACATTGTAAGAAAAAAGTGGTGGACTCTTATGAATGTGAAAACTGTAACGCTAGCTTCCATCCAAGTTGTGCTAACCAAGCTAAAGTTACAAATAACAGTGGAAAAGTGTTTTGTTGTGCAGGGCAAGATCATAGTGAGCTTATACCAAGCAAAAGGGGCGATAGTGGTCTTAAAAGCTCAGATACTATAATTATGGATGAAAAAAAAAACTAAAGAACATAATTCGTGAGACCATACAACAGTCCATGGACAGCTTTGAGAAGAAAATTAACTCAAAAATGAATGAACTTGAAAATCGGTTCAACATAATATGTCTCTCATTTTTGATGAACAAATAAATAAATTTGAGAGTGTCTTGGAAGAACTTAAGGTACTAAAGAAGAAAAATGAAGACCTTAAGGCTAGACTACAAATAGCTGAGAATAAATTGGATAACCTGGAACTTAAAGAAAAGGAGAACAATATGGTGATTATTGGTGTACCCAAAACAAGATAATCTAAGCACATATGAAACCGTATCTAGGATCTGTACGTCCTTGCAAACACCACTTAGCGATGAAGATATCAATGAAAGTTACAGAGTAAGTAAGAAAGAAGATGCACCAATCCTTGTGAAGTTTAATAGCAGAATTAGGAAGAATGAAATTATGAACATGATTAAAAGTGTAAAGAGAACAACAGTCGAAAAATGCCAACTTCAAGGAACAAACAGAAAAATCTACTTAAATGCTGTGGTTAAACGAGGTGGGTTCGGCTTGCTCACTCCGTGCACTCCGAGTGATTCCATTTGCACTCTAGCCGTTCGGGTATTGCTTTTTGGCGTATTTGGGGTGACTCCATTAGCGTTCGACTATACAGAGTGGAGTGAATAGAGTTCACTCCAAAAGTTCCACCTTGGAAAGAGAATTTTTTAGAGCAAGCATGCGCAGCAGTGAAATGTGGAAACTGTCAAACTTGTTGTGTTGCCACGTTGTGGTTGTTGTTAAAGAAATTAAAAATCGTTTGTGGTGTGGTTGCGGGAATTGGTAAAATCATCGAGTAAAATAATTGATCTGATTTTAAAATGTATTAAACATGATGGAAAAGTTTCCTTGACAAAGTTAAACAGGGGTAAAAGCATCATATTATTCTATGGTGGAGAAATTTAAGTTAATTTATAGTACGACACGAAAGACCAAAGATAAAAGTGAAAAAAAAAATTGGAAACTGGGACGCTGTAAAGTCACGGTTGACTGTTGTTTTGAAACCAAACAAATCAGCTGTTTGACATTTTTGCTCCAACCGTTCCGGTCGTTTGTGTATTAATTTTTCACTGTAATCACGTGACAAAAATCTGTTCCAACTCCACTCCAACTTTGTGCTGAATAGCCGAACCCAGCTGCGATGACTTACCTGCCAAAAAACGAGAACTGCTTAAACAAGTGAGAGACTTCAAGAATGATAAGGGATACAAGGACGCCTTTTACAGGAACGGTATTATATACTTTAAAAAAAAAAATAGATCAAGACGCTCCTATTGAAATTAGGTCTAATCCTGATCTGAAAAACTAATCAATTTTACAGCAGGTACTTTTCAGGTACTCCATATGTGATACATTGTAACTCACTATAATAACATTCACACCATTTATTGAAATCTTAGTTGATTATAAAACAATTAATACAAACTTATGTGATGATTTGACTAAATTAGATTTAAAAGCAAAAATAAAAGTGATATTAATATCATACACTTAAATATTAGAAGTATCCATCAAAATTTTGATCAATTTCTTGTATTTCTGGAAGCTACAAAAACGGAATTTGGTGTTATTGTAATGTTCGAAACTCATAGGGCTAATGATTTTTCACATTTCAACATGCCAGGGTTGAAATTGTTCTGGATCATTGTATTTGTTAAAAATAAGATCTATAATAAACATCTTGTTATAGTAAAGGAGCCAGTCAGGGTTATTAGGGTCTCTGTTCAAAAAAATCATAGGAGGATTGATATTTTAGCTACTTATAGGTCTTTCGCAATTGATAAAAACGTCTTCCTAGCCAGTATTGGTGATATCCTGAGTAAAATGGTCATAGACCAAAATCGTTCCTATGTGTTTGTAGGGGATGTTAATATAAATATTCTGGAATCAAATTTGCCCAATGCAAATGATTACTTGACTTTACTGTATGGTCTTGGGTTTATCAGTCTTATCAAAAAACCTGCCAGAGTATCTGGAACTAGTACTTTCTGTATTGATCACTGTTTTATAAAATGTCATAATGAAATCCTAAATAATCTAAAATCAACCATACTAATAAACGACCTGACAGACCATTACCCCATCTTAGTTAGTCTTAGAAACGATAATAGTACAGCGGATTAGCTAACCTATTGTGCACTTTTTGATAAAGGTACCAAATTTGGCACAGAGGTAGACCGATGTAATATGAACAAATTTGGATGTGGAGCCATCGGCCAATTGCCCCCCGGTGGCCGTGGCGGCGATTTTCCAAAATGGCTGCCAGTGGACACCACGAAAGATAGCAGAAGTTGGATTAAGTTTGCTGCTGAACGTTCTAGTGCATTTTTATTGAATGTTTTGAATGAAAACATGCCAGATAGTTTGTTAGTTATATTATTTATATGTATGTATATACAGGGTGTATATTTTAAGTGATACTTACTGGTATGCTAATTGGTATATCCCAAATGGTGAGAGCTACAAGTTCTGTTCAATTAGAAAAAAGTTCCTTTTTTTGATGCCCATTCAAGACTCGTTTATAGTGTTCCCAAATTCTTTTTAGTTTATGAAATACAGGGTGATTTCTAAGAAACGCCTAAAAATATTTCATCCATTATTCCGAAAACTATTGATTTCGAGACAATTCAAATTTGAAATTTTCATAAGTTTTTTCGCTTTACAACATGGCTTCCTCAAATTTTAAATCCGACGTTTTGTGATCGAACTACTATCATCAAGTTATTTTTTTTTTAATATGTACCCAGATTTTTTATGTATTTTTTTTTGAAAGCGCCCTTTATTCCCTTTTTAATGATATACTTCCTAAACAGATTGGCTGACGTTTCTGCTGTGAAGAGTGATCATCAGTGATCATTTTTACCAACATTTTGTGAAATTACAATAATAGGTAGGTAAAATTAGTTTCTAAGTACCTAATTATTTTATTATTGTTCATAATTAGATAATGTTTAGTGTTCATACAAATTGTTTTGTTAAGCTTGTTCTAAATAATTTTGATAAAAATTAATGATGATCTGTTTTTAGAGCAGAAACGTCGGCCAATTATACTAAAAAGAAGTATATCGTTAAAAAGGGAATAAAAGCCGCTTTCTTAACATGACATAAAAAATCCAGGTCCGTATTTAAAAAAAATAATTTCATGACGGTAGCTCGATCACGAAACGACGGATGCCATGTTGTAGACCGAAAAAAATTATAAAACTTTCAAATTTAAATGAAATATTTTTAGGTGTTTCTTAGAAATCACTCTGTAATTCATAAGGGATTTGGCAACACTGTAAACGAATCTTGAATGAGCATCAAAAAAGGCAACTTTTTTTCCAATTAAACCAACCTTGTAGCTCTTACCATTTCGGATATAGCAACAGTGGTATCACTTAAAATATACACCCTGTATAAAACTAGTGAAAACGAAATAAAACCACTTTTGGAAACAGCTTATATCCATTTACATAGGTGAACCATTTTATTGGTATTTTCACCCCCTATCTGTCAACCCGTAATCGGGGATGACAGTTACCCCCAGAATTTCTAGAAAGGGGGAGTCGAGTGATATGTCATTTGATAACAATTTTTATTAAGATTATATGCTCAAAATTTCAAGTTGCTACTATTTACCCTGCTGAAATGGTGGCTTGTCAAAGTTAGGAAATAGTACATTGTATCACTAGAACCCCTTTTCCATTTGACATTTTGCCGTTCCTTGTTACCGTCCCCCCCGCTCAGAGATTGACATGCAAGGTGTAAAAATACTAATAAAATGTGTCCCCCAAAAAACATTGACGTGTTCGAACGGTTTTTGATTAATCACTTAACACCTAGGAAAACCTAAGTAGAAAGTTTTTCGTGCCCCATCCTGTATAACTTAGAAACTATCTGGAATTTTTTCATTCAAAACAATCAATAAACATTCACTAAAACCTTCAGCAGTAAACTTTATCTAACTTCCGTTGCCTTTGGGGGTGTCCACTGGCAGCCATTTTGGAAAAACGCGGCCACGGCCGTCGGGGGGCAGTTGGCCGATGGCTCCAAATTCAATCATATTACATCGGTCTACCTCTGTGCCAAATTTGGTGCCTTTATCAAAAAGTGCACAATATGTTGAAATATCCTAGCTAAGCTGTCGCACTATAATGTAGGTACCTAAATAATAAACTTGTAGAATAGACCTCCCGATAATTCAATTAAACATGTAAATTATGATAAAAAAAAAAAAAATGAACTTATGTCACAGGAAAAGTAGGGAAATGTTTTGGCGGAAACTAATGCAAATTTAAGTACAAATACCTTTTATTGATACAATGATTAGTGTAATTGAAAAAGCTTTAAAAAATAGACGAATTAGTAATAAGAAAAAAATAATTAAACCATGGATCACTGATGGCCATGTGGTCTCTATACGAAATAGGGATAAACTAAAGAAACAATGTAAAACCTTCAGGAATGATTCATAATATTTAAAAAAGCTAAATACACTTACTATAAAAACCTGGATCAAATAAATAAAAATGATCCCAAAAAAATTTGGAGCATTATCAGAGAGGCCATCAATGATTCTTGTAGTAAGGGCAGTATTAAGTGTCTAGTAAACAGTGAAAATAATACGTTAACAACCGATATAGATAAAGCAACTGAATTCAACACATTTTTTAGCAGTATTGGTAAAAACTTGCAAAAAAAATCATGGAAAATAAATCCGACGAAGTATATGAAACTGAGGCTAAATCGAATCCCATTCTTCTTAACCCCAATAGATAATATTGGACTGGTAGATCACATTACTCCCTAAAAATAAATGCAGTAGGTGGCGATGATAATATAAGCAATAAAATTAAACTCAAGCATTTGGTGAATTTGATTTTTAGTTCCGGCATCTACCCTGACATACATACCTACTAAAAACTGCGACAGTAATAGAGAATTTTTAATACCTATTTAGAAGTACCAGTCGTTCTAGTGACTAAACGTATGTTGCTTTTTGAACACACAAATAAAACAAGGTTACGAATTTCCTATTTGTACATGAAATTGACGTATTAGCAATCGACGTTCATTTTTGTTGATAATGTTTTGTTTCATCTGATTCGTGATTGATAAATAAGGATGGGGTTATTCTAAATGGGTATTAAAAATACTATACCTATATTCAAACAAGGTGGTGAAAAACAAACAAATAATTATAGACCCATAACTCTTACTACATAGTACTGTAAGTAAACTGATAGAAAAATGCATTAGGAGACGTTTGCTGGCATTCTTGGATAAATATAAATTAATAGATGTTAACCAGTTTGGATTCCGGGAGGAGTCCAATACTGAAAAAGCACTCTGTAAAGTGACAGAGGATATTTTGAAAATGTTAGACCAGGGGAAAAAAGTTGTAGCCATATTTCTGGATTTAATGAAGGCTTTTTATACTGTAGATCACCATACTCTACTGAGGCGCTTGGAGAATATTGGAGTTCGAGGAATAACAAATAAGTTAATCAGATCTTACTTATCAGGAAGAATGCAATCAGTTAGATTGAATGATACCAAAAGCGATAAGCGGTTGGTGGAGTATGGTGTTCTATAGGGTACTATACTGGCACCCATCCTATTCAATATTTATATAAATGGTATCTTGTCAGTTCCAAAAGAAGGAAATGTATACTGCCTTGCTGGATGATAAGGCGATAATCATAAATGACTCTGAATGGGATGGTGTAAAGAAAAAGTCGGAACTTGCAATGTTTAAAGTGAAAAACTGGCTGGACAACAGTCTGCTGTCACTCATTACTGATGAGACCAAATTTATTGCATTTTATTTAAAGTCTAAAAACTTGCCTGCGTTTCAAAATATTACTCTTCATAGCTATAACTGTAATTTAGATGATATATGTCAATACGATCAATTAATAAAAAGAACTAATAATGTCAAGTACTTGGGTATTATAACAAATGAAATGTTAACTTGGAAAGATCATATAGTGTACATTACAAACAAAATTCGTGAACTAATATACAAATTCTACGAATTAAGAAATATATTCACTTTTAAAATGTTACAAATAATTTATCAGTCTCTTGTAGAATCGATAATGTGCCATAGTTTAGTCAAAGTTTGTTTAGTCCTCTGGGGATGTGCTGGAAAAACTGTCTTGGAAAAATTAGAAATTGCGCAGAAAGCCATTCTTAAAATTAAACTTTTTTTTAAAAAAAAGGTATCCAACAATTCTAGTATTCAAAGATAGTCAAACCCTCAACCCCAAACAACTTTACGTTAAAGCGATAATCAGATTTATGCTACAAAATCCAAACTATTGGGAAACCATAATAAATCATGGTAAAAATACTAGAGGCGAAGCCAAAAACAACATTTCCCCTTCCTATGCAACCCCAGACATTCTATATGCCAGAACCACATCTATTATGCAGGACCTAAACTATTTAATATGCTACCAAAAGGGTTTAGAGATAAACCCTTCTACAAAATTAAAAATGAGATTAATAATTGGATAATGGATAAATACATCACTATTTCATCACTTGTATAAGGTTTTACCCTCTATCATTTCATTCAGCAGAATTTACACCACCCCTTCCAAAGTGTTTCATGACTAGTTGTGAATGAACACTCGAATATCATATAGAATTATAAATGTATATAAGGCGCACACACAGTATTCTTATACCATAGTGCGTCGCAAACTTTTGTTAGCAAAAAAAAGGTAAATTAATTAATTAGTTTTTGTATGATTTATTCAATAAGTATCTGTCTGATTGATGACAACTATTGTAAATGATTTGTAATATTTGCTGATGAATAAATTATATTGAATTAACTAAGAGAAGAACTCAAAAAAGTCATTAATAACCGATGAGATCAAGAGATCCAGGAGCCCGGAATAAATGAACACTCTGGTTGGTAAATGCAGAAGTATCTATGGAGAAAACGGAGAAACATCATTCCACCATTGTATGCGATAAAACTTTGATAAGGAATTCAGAAAAGAAAAGTCGCCCAAATGAATAACTAGATAAGTATGGGTATCACGAAGACGAGATTCATTAATCCGTGGGTAGCAGAAGTAACGCAACGACGTACTAGGGATCACGTCAGTTCCCTGGAAGTTCAGACGATTGATGGTGCACACACGCAAAGGTTTCTTTCACTATTGCATGCATATAATTTAAATCAAATAATTAATGAACCAACTAGAATTGGGTGTGGCAATGCAACTCTTATAGATCTTATTTTATGCTCCAACACAGATTTTTTATTGAACGGTGGTGTGGACTCCTCGCTTGATTTATCTGATCATTTGCTTATTAAATGTAAACTTAAACTGGACGTGTCCAGGCCTAAACCGTTTCTTAAGACTTACAGGGACTTTAAATTTTTTGATCGACAATTATTTTATAGTGACTTACTTGGTATGCCCTTTGAAAATATTCTTTATATTGATGATATCAATGAAAAGTTGGCACTGTTTAATACACTTATTTCAAGTCTGTATGATGTTCATGCGCCGGTTAGAACTGCTCGAATTACAAAAAAGAAAGCTCCCTGGATCACTCAAAAACATTAAGCATCTCATGCATTTACGAAAGAAGGCATTGTCTAAATACAAAAAGAACAACAGTTTGCAGAACTGGGAATCCTACAGACAACTAAGAAATCTCGTTACCACATCTATTCAAAATGAAAAAAAAAATTATCTTAATAATGGTTTACGTATAAATAATTCAAAGAATAACTGGAAACTTTTAAGGGAACTTGATGTATATTCAAAAAGCTCCACTTTTGTTCCTGAAAATTTAGGTACGGCGGATGATATAAATCAATATTTTATCAACGCGGCTGGATCTTCTGTTCCAGATCCGGCTACGATTAACTTCTACCTGCAAAACAGGAAACATGGTGTTGATGTGTTTGAATTTAAATTGGCAACCACTGAGGAGGTGCAATCTGCTCTTTTTGGTATAAAAACAGGGGCCATTGGAACTGATGGTATTGGTTTGTCTATGCTATTGTACTGCTGTCCTCATATTATCCTATATATTGTTCATTTGGTCAATGTCTGCATCGAAACTAACACTTTTCCGGCTTCGTGGAAGAGTTCATTTCTGATTCCGATTCCAAAAGTTTCATCCCCAGGTGAGCTAAAGGACCTAAGACCCATAAGTATATTGCCAACGCTGTCAAAGGTAATTGAAAGGATATTGGAACGTCAAATTCGAGAACATGCTGAGCGAAGTGGGATCTTTCATCCGGAACAATCTGGCTTCCGTAGCAACCACAGCTGCGCCACTGCGTTGTTGAGGGTCACAGATGATATTGGCGGCATCGGATCGAGGTGAGTTGACAGCGTTGGTACTTCTTGATTACTCGAAGGCTTTTGACAGATTGAGTCATGGAATGCTTCTAGCTATTCTTGGCTACCTTGGTTTCGGATATGATGCTTGTCGGCTTCTTGATAGTTACCTTTCAGGTAGAACACAATCAGTTAAACTATATGGTATGGTTTCTGAGAATTTGAATATAACCGCGGGCGTTCCTCAGGGATCTATTCTAGGACCACTACTATTCACGTTATATACATCCCAAATGGCTGCTAAACTAAAACATGTTTCTGTCCACTATTATGCTGATGACACCCAGGTTTATATATGTTTTCGCCCAGAGGATATTTTGGAGGCCAATGCCAAATTAACAAATGACCTCAATGTTCTTGAAAGTGTTTCTTTAAATCATTGTCTGGAGCTGAATCCTAAAAAATGTCAAGCTCTTCTATTTGGCCGTGCACAGTGTAGGATTAGGAATCAGGATTTACTGCGTGTTGGTATTAGTAACGAAATACTTAAATGTTCCACTAGTGCGAGAAATTTGGGGTTGCAGCTTGATGTAGAACTAAGATTTTCAGAGCACGTTAATCTTTGCATCAAGAAGGCGTTTACCAACCTGAAATTAATATTCAATCAAAGACAATTGTTGAATACTGAATTGAAAAAAACTCTATGTGATAGCTTAGTACTATCGCAGTTTAATTTTTGCGACATTTTATATGGTCCCTGTCTGTTGGAAAGGGACGTGAGACGAATACAACTTATACAAAATTGCTGTGTACGATTGGTGGGAGGTATTAGGCGTTATGACAGGGTGGTTAGTGCAAAGCTTTGTGAAATTGGCTGGTTGAATATGAAGGAAAGGAGAATTCTTCACAGTTTGGTCTTGTATAATAAAGTAATCCTAAAAAAATGTCCCATTTATTTGTACCAGAAAATTAAATTCAGACACGATGCACATAATCTGGATTTACGCCATAAATGCATAATAACTCCGCCCGCTCACACTACTGCTCTATTTGAAAGATCGTTCAGTTATCAAGTTTCTTTGTATTATAACCAAGTTCCAATGGAGCTTAAACTCCTACCTCATCCAAGATTCAAGAGAGCAATTTTGAAAATTTTGCCACAAATAATTATGTAATAATTTTCATCAGTATGCTGATAAATGCGGCCTCATCCTCATCCCTGCGTTAACCTTTGTTTTTGTTTTTGTTTTTCTATTGTATTTCTGTTTTTTATTTTTTTATTTTTTTTGTTTGTTAACAATTATTATTGTATACTGAAATTTGGGTTAAATTTAAGAGATTTTTCTTCTTTCAATTGTATTATGATTGAGAGAATAAAGAAATTTTTCTTTTTTCATTAATGTTCATTTTGAATTAAGGTTCTTCTTTAAATAAATGTCTACCTATATGTAAAAATTTATATTTAAATTACCTTTATTGTAAAACACAATGTTATGTTAGCTAAATTTAATGTAGGTTAAGTAAGGCAGCTTAGCTTCAACTTCGCCTTTTTGTAAAGACTCGTAATTTACAAATAAAGACATTATTATTATTATTATTATTAAAGAAGATGCCTTGAAAGGTTGTAATGGCCTCGACATACATCACTTACTCCAGCCTGAGACTGGATTACGTGTGAACGTAGAGCGAGCCTTCGACCTAGTATGCCCTAATGATCTAATACACAAAATGATTGAAGCTGGATACTAAGGTACGTGACACACTGGTATTCAGTTTCAATTAAGATCGGTCGAAAACGCTCAAGAGCAGAAAACTATAGTAGCAGGAGTTGCCCTCTATGAAAACGATTGTTCCATACCTCATCTACCAATGAAGGTCAAAACTGATGCACATATCATATCCGAAAAAAGACGATCCAAGCCAAGTTACCTAATACTAACATGGATATCGAAGAAGAGGATATACCATAGATCAACAGAATTCAATTACACAGGTCACGTCGCGGGCGGACGCTTGGAAGAGTCATATTGCAGGAGCACGTTTTTACAGGAACAGGAAAAAATAAAGGCTCTAAGAATCCAAAAATAAACTAGAAATAGACCTTGAGTGAAAATCGTATTTTAGCTGATCAAAATTATAAGTGAATTTGGAAATCATTAGCAAGGGTTTAGAAGAAACTTCTAAAAAAGAAAGGTAAAAATAACTGAAAATGAGGATCCATCAGATCCAGGGTGCACACACCAACTAAAAACAGTCAAACTACAAAAAAATTGTGTATTACCATAAAAATGAGAACTTCTACAATTAAAAAAAGAAGTGTCTCTATAAAATACCAAACCAAACGCAACAACTGGAAAATCTGTGTAGCCGATTCGATTCAGATTATCAAACTTTCGCATCCCAATCGCAAATTTGATGGAAAATGCAAAGCAGAAATACTGGGAAATTTTTATTCGATAAAACAGTTTCATTTGTCCAGAAATGAATAAAACAAAATTAACAGCTTTTCCAACGAAAATTATTTTTAGTGAATTTTTCTTTTCCGGGCTATAAAAATTACTTACCAAAAACTTTCAAATTAATCATGTGACTATAAATCTCGGTTTCATTGCCTCTGTCGTTTCTTAAAACGCACGTGTAGTTGCCCGAATCGTCATCTTTGATATTTTGAGTGTAAATCGTTTGGTTGGCACTTTCTGGGAAAATAATTAGCGTGGATAGGTCCAGACCCCACGGATACGGTTGACCATCTTTGAACCTGAAAAAAATAAAACAATCAGAATTTTAAGGTGCATTTATATATGCCTAATTTTCTTCACGGTTCTGGTGCACTATAAGTACCTCAAAACTAGACATTTTACAGTTGTGGAAACAAGATATTTTAGTTGTGAAATAAGAAAAAGTGAGGATGAACACTAAAAAAAAATTTTTTCAAAAAAAAAACTACTCAAAAGTTGGAAATTTAGTGCCACACTCATTGAGGCTTGATAAGACACATAATTCGTTTGAGTAGAGAATTATTCAACAATTTCTTGAATAAAAATTTCGAATAATGCACTTTTTTCAAAAAAATGGGACTTTTAAGTTTGTACTATTTTTCGTTGCGCCTGTTAAGATACGGGATACGCACGGTTTTTGAAGCAAATGGACCTGGGTTCGATTCTCGTTGGAGGCAATACATTTTTTTTTGGTAATTGTTTAGTGAAGGTTTTTCACAAAAATATCATGTTTTTTCTTTATAGACAGTTAAGTTTTATCTCAAAATAGTTCACGGGGACTAGCACGCAGTACAAAGACGGGTTAATTTGCATGTTCTAGATCAGTTTCAATACAGCACAGTAGTTACTGTCGGTTAGAGTGTACAAATTTCAATAGTTCAATAGGTATTATACGCTTTATCCTCGGCTTTATCATTACTCAATAATGTTTTTTTTTTCGAAAAATGGTTTGAACACTTAGATCTTCTTTCAGTTCGAATATCAACCACATGATACTCTTTATGTTTATTGAATTTTTATCTGCTAACCAGAGCGATTGTCATATTAGGCTGATAACAATAGATATTATATATTGATCTGTGTCAAAGGTCGAGAAGAGGATTCACTCAATATTTATAAAATCCAATTTATACCTAGCTATTTGCGCCAACATTTTTGATCATAAAATAATAATTTGGGATCAAACTATAAAGAAGAAGCATTATATTTGTGTGGAGGACCTTTACTAAACTGTTACCTTTTTTTAAAGTTTTTCTTTTTTCTTAGGGTTTTTGCTTCCTAAAAGATTATTAAGAGGACGGGTTAGTTTCAGTTAGTTTGGATTTGCTCTGTTTCGTTTAAAATGCCAACATACTAGCACGTGCCCAGCTGTTTGGTTTGGTTTGGGTTAGTTAGTTTTCAACTAAAAAAAGTACATGATCCTCAGATTTTGGGCTTTTAAACTATACTATACACCACTCCTCACTTTTTGAATTTTGAAATTTTTGCAAATATCGAGGTACTTATAGTGCACCAGCCCCTTCTTCACAAAAAAGGAAACGAAGTCACGCAAATACAAAAGTGATATTTTGACAAATATATCCTGAATGCTTTAGAAACAATTTAGTGACATTAGTGTATAAGCTCGTCTCTCAGGCGTTAATAATTTTGCAGTATGTTTATTTGTTTTTTTGGCAGCGGCGTATCAAGCGCCAGCTATAAACTTTACTTGATGGAAGTATATTTTTTAGGATTTACTTCAATCTTAGTAGAAATATATCTAAATAATAAATTTAATGAAAGTGTTTGGTTTGAAATATCAGCATTTTCCAAATTTAGGCAGACACCCTGTGGCGCCTGTGGAGGGATGGAAATTGGGGATTTGATAGATCATTTATTGGACAATAATTATTAGAGACTTATTGAAATTTGACACACAACTTGCAAATGTGCAAGGTATTTTTTAGAACAGAGATTTTTTTTTCGCCATTATAGCTAATACCTAAAACATCCCTTAGTTATTTTCTTTTTGAACAAATCTAATAATTTTCAATATTCTTCGCAGATAAATTATTAAACGCCACCGCACTGTTTTCTCATCACTCAACTAACCTTGCCCAATTCTTGGATATATAACGACTGTGTTCGTCACTGCCAAGCGATTCCGTGAATCCGATAATTATTGCAGCACAAATAAAAAACCAATAATTAAGTATTTTCCCAGTATTCCGTTAGAGCTCGAATTATTACTTTTGCAACAATAATTGAATATCGAAGCTTATCGTGTTTTGTATTTATTCCCTCGATTACGTTTTCGTTTCGTACCAAAATATTAATAAAAAAGTTGCTATATTTAATTATATGCAAGTTTATTTTATATCATGTTATAACACATAAAATTCATAAGGATGAAATTGAACAATAAAATGAAACATAATGATAATGCTCTCACGTCTTAGGTCACGTATTGTATTATGTACTTTTCTTATTTGCGTGACTTGATAGGCGTCTCAACTCAACTCATGTTAGTTTGATTGAAATCTGAACCAAAATATTTTTTGCTTTTATAAATTTAATTAAATATTAGAATTTCATGGAAACGCTTGTGTCGAATTTCATGGTATGTATTTGTATTTCATGTTTGTGTCCCAGGGTAAGACAGCTCAATATATTATATGTATAGATTCCAAGTAGCACAACTATACTAACGTTACACTATACGAATAATTTTCGAAACGAAATGAGACAAAAAATGGTCGCATCATTATTATGTGTTAAATAATGCAGTGAAAAAAATCTACTTTGGATAGGGGTTGTAGGTATGTATTATGTGCTCCACCATTTTGGATCTGACCCTCAAATTCAGTTTTCTTGGCTCAAGTGATTCTTCCATTTCTAGATATTCAACCTGCTTCCATGTGCATTTAATTATTCTACCATCCCTTTAGGGGAGACATGATTGTTGTTTTTCTCGAGTGCAAAGAAAGAAAGTCCTACTCTCACTATCAGTTCTGCTAAGATCACTTGAGGTTGTTCTTTAAAAATTGCCCATATCTCTACCTAATCAAAGGCTTTGCTGTTGTCGATGAAAGCTATGGGTGAAATTCATGTAGGACGATGTATTCCGAGTCTGCTGCAATCTCTCCGGAAACAAGCTTGTTTCGGTGGTGGATACCGATACTCCTCGAATTTAGGCATTAGCCTATGGGTGATGATCTTGGTAAGCAGTTCATAGAGGAGTGACAAGAGAGTTGGGAAGTTATTGTCATTGTCTTCTTACATACATTTTTCGGGTACTTGGCTTTTATGGAGATATTAATTCATAGGAATTTTGATGGCTTTTGTAGTAGTTTTTCCTCCTAACTTAATTTCAATCAGTTGCCACCATTTCTAAATTTTAGTTCCTGATCTCTTCCCTTATATTATCCTATTTATCTCTCCGTTTTCAGATATTCCCTCAATCATATTTCTACGTTCACCCATTATTTTTTTATTTCCACAGCTTACTGTATTTTTCATGTGATTTTTCCTTGTATAACATACCTTTCTTGCAGCTGATTTAATATTAGACATTATTTCCTTCCCAGTTGTCAATGTTTAGTGTCCTCTAATAACACTCAGAAGGAGGCATTATCCATGCATAAATTCATGAAATAAGGTCTTCCAAGTCTCTTCATCCAACCTGTCTCCTAACAATTTAAATATTTTCTTTTGCTTCAAAGATGGAGGTCTTTCGTCCCAGCTCGACTCTAGGTCGAATCCCTTAGACTATTTAACAGACAAGAATGTCTCAAATTCCTTCTTCTTGGCACCAGTCGATGTTTCTGGGATCAAGGAAACCCTTATAACCTTCAAAAACAAAACTTCCTCAGGCTATGATGACATATCCAATAAAACTCCATCCTAACGAACTGCGTACGTTTTCATGCGCTTGGAGATGCCATAAATGAGTCCTTTGACAAGGGTATATAATATGCTAATATCCTTAAGCATGCAGTGTTTGTACCTCTTCACAAAGGGGAAGACTCAGACTCTTCAGCTAATTTCCATCCTATTTTTCTTTTTCCTTCACTTGGTAAACTGATTGAGAAACTGGTTAAAATTAGAGTTCTTTCATTCCTCAATTTAAACAGAACCCTTTTCGATAATCAATAATTTGGCTTCCAGAGTGGCAAAGGAACATCTGATGCGATATTCTTCCTCCTGGAAAATATCTATTAGAGAGTAAAATTGAGAAATACCTTTCAGCAGAGGAGTTTTCTGACTTGCCGACTGTGTCGATTATTTTGTCTTGTCGTACCTAAGTGATCGTCAACAGGTAGTTTCATATAGGGGCGGGTATTCGGAGAAAATGAGCAACAGCTGCGGTTTGCCTCAGAGCTTTATCCTTGGCCCCGGTTTGTTTTTGATATATTTGACAAGTTCTATGAGATACTACTAGAGGCATTTACCGCAAACTACAAACCAAAAACCAGAACGACGAGGACCACTGAGAAGAAGATATGGATAACAAAAGGGGTTCCGATATCAGCGAAAAACAAAAGATGCCTTAATAACCTTTGCAAGTTCTATACTAGCAACGACGATCTGAAAGAGTACTATAAAAAGTATAAGAATATATTTAGGCAAATTGTCAAGAAGGCAAAAAGTCTATATTACCTTAATAGGATAACACATGCAAGATCGTCAACAAGAGAAACATGGAAAATCGTTAATGAGATCAAAGGTCGCGTCAACAAGAAAAAACTGCTTCTAAAAGTGATTCTAAACCAGTGGCTTTTTTTCAGTCACGACCGAGGTCACGACCCTTTTACAGTTTGCTCATAAGGTCGCGACCCCCCTACCATTAATAAATAAAAAACAAAATTTGATTTATTCAAGAAATTTTTAACAAAAATATTAATATTTCGTAACTAAATACAAAAAGTCAATTTTTATTTTGTTAATGTGACGACTGAGCTTGCATCACCGTAACAAGTTTTGAAATTCTTGGTTGAGTTTTTGTTAAAGCCAATCTTATGTCATCTTGAACGCCTAATCTATTTTTGGCCTTTGTTCTAATTTGCAAAAGAATTGAAAAACCAATTTCACGAAGGTAGGTAGAGACAAATGGTATCTATTAGTATCCGAAAAGAAACCACATGCAGGACGATATGGGGATATGAACTATGCATCGCACACCAAATTTCAGTCAAGAATTTTTCCTGAAATAGGCAGGTGCTGTGGAATCATTCCTCAGGTCTAAAAATGTATCCAGCACTTCATCAGAAACGTCGGCAACATCTAAGGAGGCTTGGAGCGGGTTCCTTACTACTGCAGCTTTTTGTTCAGATAAATCGAGAAGATAACGCCCATAGCCCCTTTCGGGTGCAGAGTGCGAAGCTCTTAGAATACTTCACACCTGTCATACTCCATGCGTTTTGCACGAAACCGAACGGGTCAAACTGTAGCTAGAGTACTTCGGAGTAACTCGGGAGCGCTCAAAGGGTAGCACCCGAAACTCATTTCATTCTCAAGGGATTGAAGGTAATAACCAATTTTCTCTTTTTGGATTCTCTACAATTCCTTTTTCTGATGCTTCAGTCAATTTGCATAGTTACCTATGTTGAAAAACATGTGACTCAAAACCTGTATGCACTTCGTCCGTGAGGTCAATGCAACGCTGCGCGTCTTTTGAGGCGGAGGCTAAGGTGTGTTGCCAAATGCAGAAAAATATATATTGATATTGGCATTGCGACCCCTCCAAAAAGCCTATGCGACCCCCTTAGGGGTCACGACCCACCGGTTGGGAACCGCTGCTCTAAACCATAAAACTATACAGAACTCAAAAACTGCCGCAGAAGAACTAACATATTTCACAACCATTAGCGACAAGATTACAGAAATCATTCCAGCAGTACCATGGAAATACCAAATTAATTCTCAAACATTTCCTACATTTTATATAACCTCTGCAACAAAAGAAGAAATTGTGGAAGGGATGAACACACTACCAAAGAAAAAATCCACCAGAGTTGATGAATAAGACTTAGAATTCATATAGAGTTGGCAAAAAATAGGTTTTTTTTCGAGTCTCAATGACTTTTTGTCGCGGAATTGCAGGGGACTTTTACCAAGCTGTTGACCCTATCAAACCCATCGACTATAACACAGATGTACTGTAGTATATGAGTTAAGGATTCTGGGTATATTGGTAAAAATTTTCGGATTTATTTAATCCATCCTCAGGGATCATTAAATAAGGAAAACACAAACGTGTCGGTACCACATAACAAGCTTAGGCAAAAATACAAAATATCTTCAAGATAGAGTTTCGGTTATTTTCTGATTATTAGAAAGACAGATGGCAAACAAACATTGCCTGGGCATTAAGATTAAACACTTGGGCGTTTTTTTTTTAGGAAGACAGAGGTATCTCAATAAAATTAATGAAACTCTAGTTCACTCCAGAGAAAGGTATATGCATAATTCAATGCAAGGAAAAAGCACTCATTAGGTATAAGAAATATAAACGGAAAGTAGACACTATACATATAAAATACTAGACACAAATCAAACTCAGAGAAAGCGATAAAAAAGAAAACTGGGACAGATTCACAAAAGAAGTGGAAAAAGATGTAGGTATCTGGAAACCAGAGAAGTATTAAGGATAAAAGGAATTTACATGAAAAAAAGTGATATAGATGATTTAACTAGAGAAAACAAATAGGAACAAGAATAGAACATAGCAATTTACTCAGCCCGTTTATATTGTAATTTAAAAAGCAAAATGCATAAAGTTTAAATTGTCGATAGATAACTCAGTGTTCACGTGAAGGTCTTTACCTATCCATGTTCAATTCTTTCTCTGCATCAAAATCGCAAACAAGATGAATGTAGAAGTGAAATAAATATTTGTGTAAATTGCAAGAATGCACCAGAAGTGCAAAAAATTCCACATGTAAATTACCAACATACAGCTTACAACAGACACTGTGAGGCTTACAAAAGAATATTTGAACAACGACACTACAAATGAGAGTCAGCTACCCTGATACATACAAAAAGTCGAAAAAATAGCAGTTGGAAAAGAACAACATAATGTATCTTAACAGATAGTTTCCCACCACACACAACTTATATGGCTAATAAATACAATGGAGACCTAAAGTTTCCCACTTCACTCCTATATAATAGCAAAATTCTTGATGTCAGATCTTTGTACTTTATGCTAGTTAGGTGTTCTGTTTTAAACTGAAGGAAAAGGGTTATTTGGATCACCAATATAAAACTAGGCAGATGATTAACAGACACCTTACTGTCCCCTTTTGTAAGTTTGATAGAAATCAAAGATGTAACTCAGTGATAGGGCCAAAGATTTTCAATACACTGCCTCGTTCCATTCGTGAGGCTGGGAATAGGAAAACTTTCTCATTGCATTGCAAACAATTTATTCATGAAAATTATGAAACTTTGAATGATCTTTTGTAGTTGAAAATGTGGATGGGGCTTTTAATTGTATTTTATTTTTTTGTTTTTATTTTTTTTTTTTCATATTTATATTTAGTATAGAATGTTGAAGAACCGCTAATTAATATTTATAATATAAATTTGATTTTTTGCTAGAAAATTATCTCTAAAGTTGTAACTAATGTTATACCCTGGTAACATTTGGTGATACACATACAGGTGCTCTGCACATAGGTGTACTGCATTTTCAGATTGACAACTAGATAAATGGAATGGAATTATTTACTATGTAATAGATTGTACTGAAATTTGTATTTAATAAAGAAAATAAATAAAGTCATATGCCTTGTAGAAACACATATAACAACAGAACTACAAGAAAATGAACTAGAAATAGAAGGATACAAGAGTTTACATGCCTATTCTACAAGCCGACACACAGGTGCATCATCAATATATGGCAAGGAAGAATTTAAATTTAAACAAGTTATCAATACAGTCATAGACAAAAATATGTGGATTAGTGGAATTCACATCAAAATTAGCAACAACCATTATAATGTACCTACTTAGCCTCTACCATTCTCCACATGCAAGTGCCAGTGATTTGCTGTTGAAACTAGAAGATATAATGCACGAGTATGCAGTTGAACCAGAAACTTTGTTGTTATTAGGAGATTTTAATATAGACCTTGACAAGGACATATTCTATCCAAGAAAATTTAAGAAAATAATTGAGAGAAGTGGACTCTATCAGTTAATACAACAGTTGACAAGAATTACACAACAAAGTGCTACAAAAATTGACCTTCTTACTACCAGTGACAAACAGATTGAACATAAAGTATATTATACTCCAAAAATAGCAGATTATTCCATTATAACAATTGATATCCCAGAAGTATTAGGTAATGTAGGTATTCAAAAAAGATCACATATCAAAATATGTACAATTTTAATGAACTGCAGTTTCAGTTGGACCTATTTGACTGTATATGGCCGGAAAATTTTCAAAATCTAGATGACATGGCAAGCCTACTAGTGAAAACAATTAAAGAAAAACTCATCATGCTCCTATGGTATGTAAATGAGGTAACAAGCAATGATGGATACCAAAGACAGAATAATTTATAACAGAAAGGAACAGAAAATACAAAAGAGCAATAATCACAAACTCAGAAGATGACTGGAACGTATACCGTCAACAAAGAAATTTAGTGGTGCAAAAAATAAGAGAACGGAAAAAAATTACTATCAGGAAAAAATTGATGAAACTAGAGAGAATTCAAAAGAAATGTGGAAAAACTTAAAAAGCATAATGATACTGACAATAAGAAGAATAAAAGTACAAATGGAATTGTGTTCAATGGCCAACTTAAAACAGATCAGATAACATAGACAATGCTAACTGTTTTAATGATTATTTTGTGGAAAGTAGATGCTTTGTTCACTGTGCCAGATCCAGCAGAAAGTCAAGAAATACTCAATGGGATTGTGACGCCTATAAGTAGCTTTGATAAATTTAAACAACTGCAGTTGTCAGAACTGAGAAAGATAGTAAACACCTTGAACAATAAAAAAGTAGCATTGATGGTATAAACACTAGAATTTTGAAACTAGCATTTGAAGTCATTAGTAACAGATTTCTACAACTGATAAACCAAAGTTTAGAAATTGGATGCTTTCCTAAAGACTAGAAAACCATCTGTGGTTGTCCCTATAGAGAAAATAAGTGGTACTACTAAGTGTGAAGAACATCGACCAATTAATATGGTGGCAACACATGAAAAACTGTTGAAAACTGTTGTAAATAATCAAGTCCGTGAATATGTACAGGAAAATAGCCTTCTCACTGATGCTCAGGCAGGATTTGAAGTCAGAGATTCCTGTGAGAGTGCCTTGCAGATAGTTATTTCTAAATGGAAAATTGCACTAGACTGCAAAAAATTAGTTGGGGTAGTTTTCCTGGACTTCCGAAGGGGCTTTTGAGATAATCAATAGAAAATTATTAATCAAAAAGTTACACAAATACCTGCACAAATGCTTATGGTCTTGAAAGAAGTGTGTTAAATTGGTTCTCACAATACCTGGAAAAAAGGACACAAAAGACAAAATATGATGAACATTATTCTTCAGTAAAAGTAAATGACCACGGTGTTCCTCAAGGAACCGTATTGAGCCTAGAACTGTTCGTGCTCTATAATAATGATATTGTCAAGAAATGCAAAGTACAATTGTTTGCGGGTGACACTATACTTTTTGTGGAGGGTGATACAGTACAGGACATTGTAAACTTGTTGAATGAAGAATTAGAAAGTTTTATATAGGTGGTTGTGCAATAACAGGTTAACATAAATAAAATACTTACAATCATGATGGTGTAATAATTGATGGCAGCAAAATCGAACAGGTGAATGAATGTGAATATCTAGGAATAATTAATTATAGACGAAAGACTTACATTTTCTAGTCATGCAACCTTTTTAACAAAAAAGTTATCCAGAAAAATTAATTTATTATGTAGAATAGGAAAAGATCTAAGTTCTTGGACAAAATTACTTATTCACAAAACAATAGTACTCCCTCATTTAAATTATTGTTCCACCTTATTATACATGTTTAACAAAGGGGATATAGGCAACATTCAGAAGAAACAAAATCAGGCATTGAGATGTATCTTGGGATGTAATAGGTATAGCAGAATAAAAGACATGTTAGATGCTACAAATTTGTTAAGCGTAGAACAAAATGTATTTTTCAATACAATGATAGTAATGTATAAAATCAAAAATAACTTGTATCGTATCTAGGACATATTTAGATAACTTGCAAACAGTTGGTGATGTACAGGGTGCTGCAATTTGGAGTGTTTCAACAGGAAAAACATACTTCCAGACCAGATAGAAGAAAATTGACTTAGATGTCATGGGATCTATTTTTGAGAAACGTCAATTGTCAAAAACCGTATCACGATATCTTCAATGGTTCCATTGATACAGGGCGATTTTCGATTTTCCCCTATAATGAAAAATGGCTATAAGTTTTTTATTTATAATTTTTTTTTATTTCTGTAAAAACATTATGGAGACACTTTTTTGAGCACAATCCGGTGGCGGACTCAGTTTTTTCTATATCTCTCCGATTTCGAGATATCGAGCAAATTCCGATATTTTCAAATGAAACACCCTATATATTAATAACTCATTGGAAAGCTCTGTTTTTTTTTATTTCAATGATATAAAGTTCGATGGGTTTATCTCTAACAGTTTTCGAGAAAAAAAATTAAATCTGTTTTTGTCGTAAGGACCAATGTGTTAGAAAAGGATTTTATATGTGTAAGGAGAATGAGGAAGGTCTCTTTCTAACACATTGTTTCTTATGACTGAAACAGATATAATTTTTTATTCTCGAAAACTGTTAGAGATAAACCTATCGAACTTTATATCATTGAAATCAGCAAAAACAGAGCTAGCCAATGAGCTATTAATATATAGGGTATTTCATTTGAAAATATCGGAATTTAGTCGATATCTCGAAATCGCAACGACATAGAAAAACACTGAGTCTGCCACTGGATTGTCCTCAAAAAAGTGTCTCCATAATATTTTTACAGAAATAAAAAAAAATGATAAATAAAAAACTTATGGCCATTTTTCATAATAGGGGAAAATCGAAAATCGCCCTGTATCAATGGTACCATTGAAGATATCGCGATACAGTTTTTGACAATCGATGTTTCTCGAAAATCAATCCCATGACATCTAAGTAAATTTTCCTCTATCTGGTCTGGAAGTGTGTTTTTCCTGTTAAAACACTCCAAATTGCAGCACCCTGTACATAACTACAATACTAGATCAATCTTAAATTTTTATGTATCTAGGGTAAATTCATCTTCTGCTAATAGTTTATTTTACAAAGGTCTAATTGATTAAACTTCACAAGACTGTTAAGAAGATATATAGTAGACAATCACAGTATATAAGAGTTATGTTGTACCTGTTATGATGTATTTTTTTTAGCTTAAGCTAATAATAAAGATTACCTATTATTATTATCAAAATTTATATAATATCCTTGACAAATTCTATCGCGGTCAATCCTAGAATAAATTCAAATTTTGAACTATAACTTGATTAAATTTCGTTGTTAAATTGGAAATCGTGGTTAGCCATAAAATTGTAAAACTGTCATATCACTAGAAAACAATTTTGTGGCGCTAATGATCCCGAACGAAGTAGAATTGATTAAATTTTTGATGGCAACTCTTCAAAAAAATGTGACCAAACGGCTACAAATGACCCATGACACCGTGGGAAGGTCGGAACATAATGACGGTTTTTGAAAAAAATAAGTGCCGTTTGTCGGTATTATGGGTCACTTTTTTAAGTACCAAGACGTCATAAACTCAGGTTTCCTGTTAGCACGGTATTCTTTGTTTAAATACCTAGCATAAAATCCCTGAAATATCAGCAAGCAGTTGTGATCATTATTCTCAGGAAAACCTTCTTTGGCGATGATGATTAATGTTTCTTAAACAAGCAGGTGGTCCGCTTGACGGACTTCGTGGGTCTTTGTGCTTGCTTTTACCATGAAATAATTGTTTAGTTATACCACGAAATACCAGATTATGGAAAAAATTGATACTATTCTATACAAAACAAACAACATTGTACAAAAGCACATAAAATATCTCATTAATTTGAAAAAGTTAGTGCAGGGAGCAGATTTTGAACAGTTTTAATGGGCATTTTACTGCGGTTTTATTTACAAGTTTATTAGGTTTTTACAGTTTACTATCATAACATCTTCACTGTTCCTGGAAGATTTATCATCCGGCAAAGTAAATGACACCATGCAGCCGTATTGTTTTATGTTTTAAGTGATCTTGCAGAACGTAATAACAAATCAATTAACACAATTATTGCCATTAGCAATTTTTGTTGTCAGTTTCATCAAATTATTCAATTCGATCAGTCAAAAAAATGTAGGATACCTATTCAATGTTGATTAAATTTAACGCCAGCGATTCTAGGAATGCCTACATTACGCGCTTGATGAGGCATATTTTTACCCCGGCTTTTGTTTGAAACTTTTTTTTCGCGCAAAGCATGTTTGAAAACAGCGTGACGTTTTCTCATTAAACGTTTACATTACAAAGAGATGTGCCCTGTAATGGTTCCGGGAATAGCGACTGCCGCAATCATCTTTCATAACATACAACAACAATGTACATTGTATTTTGTACTCGATCGTGCGTTATTTGAAAATAGACAAAATTAATGATGGTTCTATAGGTACCAATAGTGGAAGCAGGTGCGTGAACCAGTGACTGAAAGTTTTACACTACTTTCTCTTGTAACAGAAAGGTAATTTTAGTCAATATGTGTTCAAGCTTCAAGCAAGGCCTAATATAACTTCTAAATTTTATCCAAAACACATGAACAACAATAAGAAGAAAACAAAACAAATTAGGTACCTACCTTATTTGTAAAAGAATTAAGACCTTACCATAGAGAACACCTCACTTTATTCGTGTTCCTAAAATACAGAGTACTTATTGAAAAATGAAAATTTGACTTGAGTGTTTTTTTTTTGGTTCAACCCTGAAATACATGCTAATCCTGGAATAAGGATTATGTGGGCAGATAGATATAAGGTAGGTACTACCATTGTATAGTACTACTAACTAAGAATAGGCATGAAACATTCGAACTGATTTCGAGTTGCAAACTCAGAATTAATATAATTCCGAAATGAATTTTTAGGGCTTAAATTTTTTTTACAGAATATCGAGTAGAATATGGATACCTAGGTATGTAAAGTAAGATTTTTCCACGTTGGGAGAAAAAGAAAAGGTTTGAATTATCTTAAGATAAAGACCTATATGTCAGTTTTTGTTCTAATTCTATATAATAAAATCTGATTAAAGTTGCTGCCAGTTTCTCTATAAGTTTTGTACGATTTCCTCTCTTGATTTAGTCCTTGTACATACCATACCAATACCAATTAGGTTATAATTATTTTCGGAAGGACAATGTTCTCATAATCTAAATCGCTATACTAATTCCAAAAAGGTAAATACAACTTTAATCACATGGTATCGTCCCGTGAACCACAAAAATAGCTGGTGAGAATTTGTATAAAAGCCAATTTGAATTCCTTTAAGCTGGAGTTGTGCCCACCACATAACAAACAAAACGAGCCGCGATGGTTATCGCAAAACCCGACCATCAGTGTCTGGTGCTGGTGGTGCCCATTTCCATTCAGAATTGAAGAAAGAGAAGCGCCATCGTTTTTTAGTGTGTGTGTTTTTTTTTTTGGGTTCCTTTGGTATGTCTGGGGCGATAAAAAGATTTGCTTTTGGTCATGTTTCCGACCATTTTGAACATCGTCGTTTGTGGTCAAGTGGTTGGAAATAAAAACTACTCGTAAAAGTAACTAAACCACGTCAGTAACGCGGGACACCTGTAGAGTAACAGCATCTTGTGATTTTTTTTTTTCGCTTTGATCATCAAGTAAATGTAGTACAAAATGCACGACGCGTCTGAGACTAAAAAGGCGATTTCTTCTTGCTAGTAAAGCCGTGAATGGTGCACACATCTGGTAGTAGTAAAGATCCGTGTAAGATCACCGATAATAATTCTTTTTGAGAACCAACATCGTCAATACGGTACCATTCGTATGTTTACCCAATGAACAGTAAACCAAGCGATTTTGATAGTTCTGTCTTTGTGAGAAAAGCGACTTTAACATCCGTACATTTTTATTTTTGGTTTTGACAGATTGAGACTCTATAATAACGACAATACATGTCAAGGTGCCGCCAGCCTTGAGTCGATTTCTTTCAGCAGAGTCTCTAGGATACCTAAGTGGATGCAAAAAAAAAGTTATATGCTCAAATATTTTCACCTACACATCTTTATTCCACAAATTAATGGAAAATATTACCAAGAGAAATGAATATAAATGTTGTCTACTTAATTAGCAAGGGCCTCAATCACTGTGATGACGCATTTTCATAAATATTTTTTCATTGTTTTCTAGTTTTGGACTTTAATTGTTATTATATTTTCCATTCTAACTTATTTCCATTACAAAGAAAATGAATGAGTAAATTGAGTATCGAAATTCCAGTATTTTTAATCACTGTGAACGTTGAAGTCATTATTATTTGTCTAACCCGTGGTTGATTTAAATTGCTGATATCCCTAGAAAACCCGGCCATTAATCAAAAATTTAAACAGATTGGCAGGCTAGTGGCCAACCCCTACAATTATAAGACACAAATTATATTCGATCCATGGGAATGGTACCACGTAAGATTTTTAATCCTAGTAGGTATCTCATAAAGAAAAGTTTTTTAAACCTAAGTAGGATTTAGGAAATATATTCTTTGTATAAGGTATGACATTAAATTTAATTTCAAACAAACAAGAAATAATGATTTACGTATAAATAATTATTATAATGGAGGAACAGACATCAGGCTTATTACGTGCTTTCAAGGACTAATCAGCATATAATTACATGTTTAATATACGTTATTTAAGGCCCTATTACCAGACGCTTATCCTCCGAAGTACTTGTTAAAGATGAGGAGTCGTTGAAAGACGTTGAGTTGAGTAATGACTGTAATGAGCAACCGGTACGCTGCACGGAAGCCCAATTTGTATAATACCTATTTGTGTTTAAGGCTTGACACATGATTAAAAAATCTCTGTCTTTGTTTTAGTTATAATTTTATAAATAATTGTGGGATTTTGCCGTTCTGGGTTTGCTGAGCGGCGTAACTGATTCTAACTTAAATTGATTTTTTCGGTTCGAGTAAATTGTAAAAGGCTGAAATCTGTATAATTTTCATTAATCTGCTTTTTTGCACCAACTCCATATTGCCAGAGACAGACGGCTCCAAAATTAATTTTTTCTTCAAACGTCAGAAAACCTGACATTTATCTACTAATTTCATGATGTTAAAGTTTAACTTTTATGTCAGTTGACGGTCACCATAGACAACGAAAGTAAAAGACTTTTACCTCCGCTCGTGAGCGGAAGTAAAAGTCTTTTACCTCCGCTCGTGAATATTTGCCATAACAACGCAAAGATTGACATTTTGTCACCTAGTTGGTGGACTGTTCGGTAACATCATTAATATTTGAGAAAATTTCGATTTTTTCTATTATCCAGACACGTTTGAAGAAAAAATATCGTGTTCTATTCGGAGTAAAAGCTACTTTTGTGACGAGTCTGTAAGTTTGCCTGCCGAACGCAGTGAGGCTGGCAACACAGACGAGTATTGCTATGAAATTTCCAATCCCCATGCAAACTCCCATTGACTCAAACCCCTTCGAAACATGAAAAACTACCCTTAACAAGTAAAAATGCATAAATATTCAGATTTTCGTATTTTTTTCCATTTCGTACTTCGAGTCTTGCCATGAAATTGATAGAGTACTATTTCAACATAATTTCCAACCCCCATGCAAAACCCATTGACTCAAACCCCGTCGAAATATGGAAAACTACCATTAACAAATAAAAACCTAAATATTGAGTTTTTCCAACTCGGACTTCACGTCTTCTTGCCATGAAATTAAATGGGGCTTGAAAATGGTTTTCAAAAGTACCCTGATAATTTCATGGCAAGACTCGAAGTTGGAAAAATATACGAAAATCTGAATATTTATGCATTTTTACTTTCTAAGGGTAGTTTTTTCATATTTCGACGGGGTTTGAGTCAATGGGATTCTGCATGGGGCTTGGAAATGGTGTTTGAATGGTACCCTATCAATTGTATGGCAAGACTCGAAGTCCGAGTTGTGAAAATATACGAAAATCTGAATATTTCTGCATTTTTACTTGTTAAGGGTAGTTTTCCATATTTCGACTGGGTTTGAGTTAATGGGATTTTGCATGGGGGTTGGAAATTATGTTAGAATAGTACCTTACGTTGGAATTGATGTTAGAATAGTACCCTCATAATGTAATGGCCAGACTCTGAAGTCCAAGTTGAAAAAACATACGAAAATCTGAATATTTATGTATCTTCACTTGTTAAGGGTAATTTTTCATATTTCGACTGGGTTTGAGTCAATGGGATTTCACATGGGGGTTGGAAATGGTGTTAGAATAGTATACCTAAATAATTTCATGACAAGACTCAAAGTCCGGAGTTGGAAAAAAATACGTAAATCTGAATATTTATACATTTTTAATTGTTAAGGGTAGTTTTGCATATTTCGACGGGGTTTGAGTCAATGAGATTTTGCATGGGGATTGGAAACGGTGTCAGAATAGTAACTCTTAGAATTTCATGGCAAGACTCAAAGTCCGAGTTCGAAAAACATACGAAAATCTTAATATTTATGCATTTTCACCTTCTGAGGGTAGTTTTTCATATTTCGACGGGATTTGAGTCAATGGGATTCTACATGGGAGTTGAAAATGGTATTTCAATGGTACCCTATTAATTTCATGGCAAGACTTGAAGTCCGAGTTGGAAAAAAATACGAAAATCTGAATATTTCTGCATTTTCACTTGTTAAGCGTAGTTTTTCATATTTTGATGGGTTTTGAGTTAATGGGATTTCGCATGGGGAATGGAAATGATGTTGAAATAGTACTCTATTAATTTAATGGTAAGTTTCGAAGTCCGAGTTGCAAAAAAATACGAAAATCTTAATAATTATGCATTTTTACCTTCTAAGGGAAGTTTTTCATAATATTTCGACGGGGTTTGAGTCATTGGGATTTTGCATTGGGGTTAGAAATTATGCTGAAATAGTACTCTATTAATTTCATGGCAAGACTCGAAGTCCGAGCTGGAAAAACTCCAAAATCTGGATATTTATGCATTTTTATTTGTTGAGGGTAATTTTGTCGTACTTCGACGGGGTTCGAGTCAATGGGATTTTGCATCCGGATTAGAAACGGTGTCAGAATAGTACCTCTTATAATTTCATGGCAAGACTCAAAGTTTGAGTTGAAAAAAGTATGAAAATCTGAATATTTATGCATTTTTACTTGTTAAAGGTAGTTTTTCATATTTCGACGAGGTTTGAGTCAATGGGATTCTGCATGGGGGTTGTAAACGATGATGAAATAGTGCTCTATCAATTTTATGACTAGACTCGATGTCTAAGTATTGTTTATTGAATTTATTTTGAAATAAAAAGAAAATGCTACGCCAATGGTCGTTCGGGTGTTTCCGTCAAATTGGGAGGGTGCGCGTCGCGTCTAGCAATCTACTAGAAGCAATTTCGAGTGTAAAAGTAGTGGAAGTGAATTGTGATAGTGGAGAATACCAAGGAAAAAACAATAGATAAAGGGGTTCGCCCCGATATCGTGGTTAAAAACTGAGTGGCTGATATAGTGACAGAGACATTAAAATCGGCAAATTGAGAAAAAAATTAACTGCAGCAAATGAGAACAATAGTAAACTAAGAGAAGATTTAAAAATGATGAAAACTCAACTCGGAGACATGATGATGACATCCAGGATATGGACTTTGAAGAGCCCAAAGCGGCAAAAGCCAAACAAATACATCCAGTAATTGTCAGTGGAAGTAAGGATTGGATCCTCCTCAGAAATGAATTGAAGAAAAATAATATAGCCTTTGACAAGGCAAAGAAAATTGGCGAGGACGAGATTTTTGTAAATTCTGCAGATGAACACAGGGAGCTTACAAACTTCCTAAATCTTACTAGCAGACATTTTTATACATATAAGCTAGAAACAGAGAAAAAACTACATGTTGTTCTTAGAGGCTTGGATGCTGAAACTCCAATAGAGTGTATTAGAGACGAACTTGAACAAAATGGATGTGAGGATTTGGAAGTAATCCAAATAAAATCAAATAAGGGAGAGAAGAAAGAGCCACTCCTCTTATTTTTAGTGAAAACTTCAACGCAAAAAGTCTGGGATACTACCCGATTAATTGATACGGTTGTAAAAACTGAGCCGAAAAGAAAATCTTCGGCTCCTTCTCAGTGCTTCCGCTGCCAAAGGTACGGACACACACAATCCAGCTGCACGATGCCTGAAAGATGTGTCAAATGTGCCAAAAATCATGCCTCCAGGGACTGCACACTGCAGAAGCCATCTAATAAGGATGAAAGAAACGCCACTTATGCCAATTGTGGACTATCTGGACACCCTGCCAGTTACAGGGGTTGTCCTAAATATGTACAATGGTTCCAGGCTAGAAAGTCCAAACAAATTAGTGCTCAAGCAAAGTCCCAGAGCAAAGTCCTTAGTGAGTGACAATTCTAAAAGTGTGAGTGACAATACTATCAGTGACAGTAATAAAAACAATGAAGCTACAGACTTAATAAGGTTATTAATGCCAGCTATCCTGCAGGCTGTCGATGCCTATTTGGATAAAAAACGTTAATGTTTCACATTGCATCATGGAATGTCAATGGATTACGTATACGTAAGTTAGAAGTTGAACTTTTCTTAGAGGCACATCAGCCTCAGTTAATGGCCTTGCAGGAGACCAAGTTTACTGCTGGCGCTAGAATGTCATTTAAAGATTATTTTGTATATGGTGGACCTACCCCAACATTCTGCCTAGAAATCTCCAAGCAATGATTGGAGAAAATCGGAGGCTGAGAAGAATTTATTCAAATAGAAAGGACCCTGTATCCAAAAGAAATTTAAATGATCATACTCAAGAACTAAGAGAAGAACTTAAAGACTATAGAGATAACAAATGGCAATAAAAACTCAGAAGTTTAGAGACTACCACCAACTACTCTGCAAGGAAAATTCAAAAAGCCCTGAGAAGACCTAAAAACGTAAACCCTCCCCTACAGGCAATAAATGGAATAGCCTTCTCAGAATTTAAGAAAGCTGAGGCCTTTGCGGACACATTAGAAGCTGTATTTACGGAAAATAACATCATAAATGAAGACCATCAGCGAACTGAAAAAACTGACAGAGCCGTCAGACTACTAGCTAGGCTACAAACTCCAAAAACTTCATCCAAATTTGTAACTCCCCAAGAAATCAAAACATTAAAACCCTAAAAATCAAGAAAGCCCCTGGATTAGATGGAATTAAAAATAAACTTGTGAAGGAACTTCCCAGTAGAGCTCACATAGCTCTTGCCAACTTGGCAAATGCCATCATGAAGAACAACTATTTTCCTAAAAACTGGAAGAAATCCTGTATTATTATGATTAAAAAACCATCCAAAGATGCAAAATCATCTAACAGCTACCGTCCAATCAGCTTGCTGCCAACAATCAGCAAAGTCATAGAAAGGACAATAAAGGAAAGACTAGTGGATGAAATTGATGAACTGGGACTTATACCCAGCTTCCAGTTTGGTTTTAGAGAGCAACATTCAGCAGAACATCAAACATTGAGAACTACTGAGTATATTACTGAAGGCTTCAACTATAAAATGGCTACTGGGGCCATCTTCTTGGATATTGATCGAGCATTTGACAAATTATGGCATCACAGGCTTATAGAAAAAAATGATAAGATGGAATCTATCTCAAAGAGAATTCCAAGTTAGAGTTGGCTCTCAACTTTCCACCATCAGAGGAATTAGGGCTGGAGTCCCTCAAGGATCAGTTGTGGTTCCCATTCTTTATAGTATCTACATTAGTGATTTACCAACATATCCAGAAAATATGACAGCTCTGTTTGCTGATGATACAGCCATCTTAACCAGAAGTAATAATACCAGCATAATTAGCAGAATCACATCGAACTTATTGAAAATTGGTGCAAAATAAATAAAATTAAAATCAACAATAGTAAAACTCGAGCCATCTTGTTTCAAAAAAGAAGATTGAATCCAGGACCCATCAATATTACAATCAATAATGAAATCATTCCGTGGACTAATGAGATCAAATATTTAGGACTGACTATGGATAAAAAATTAACATGGAATTCTCATGTTAAGAAAATAAAAATCAAAGCTAGAGCTGCCCTAAGTCAACTGTCTCCAATTTTATGCAAACATAGTGAAATGAGCCTTATTACAAAAATTCGAATAATACAAGCTGTTACCAGAGCCCAACTGTCTTATTCCTCTACTACCTGGGGATATACCTGCAAATCACAACATAAGAGGCTAGTGCAGACCGAAAATAGAGCTACGGGAGCATCTTGGTTTATTAGAAACATTGACTTACAAAGAGACATTAACTTAACTGGACCCCCCTTCAAGAGTTTATCTTTAAAAAAGCCTTGAAGTTTCATGAGAGCCTACAAATTCCTCCCAATGAAGAATTAAGAAGATTGACTGATTATGAACCGGAGGAGGAGGAAGCCTTACACCGAATCTACCACCCACGTCCGAAGGACATATCCCGCAGACTACGGCCGGAATGAAAAAAAAAAAAACCAAACTGGACAAACAGCAGCACCAGCTCCCACCAAGGAGCAATACCATCTTTCACCTGAATAGCTCCAGCTCTCACCAACGAGCAGTAGCAACTCCACAGAATACTACACCAGGAGACAGAAACAGGGAACAAGCACACCAGGAGGTGCCGGTCCAGAATGGACAATGCAAATAAAGATAAAAATAGCGACTACAAGAAAAGAGGAACCCCCCAGAGCCAGGGAGTATGAGGCTTAACAATAACAGACTTGAGACACTAATTAGACAGGCTTGAAAGCCTGTAATTGGATCAGCAAATGACAAGATGTCAACTCATTTGTTCACGGTGAGGTTTTAGTGGGAATGCCCTCTCTTCATTGCACCAAGAAGAAGAGGGAGAGCCCCACACTTAAATTGGCTGCCAAGTTTTGGCTGCTTACTTCACACCGGTTTACTCTAGAATGGATTCAGTCCACCTTCCATAATCCATTCGAACCATATTACCTGATCAATTCTACGTGAGACAAGATATTCTCTCCAAATTAATCGGTTCGTCATCTTTCTTCCTCATTTGAGACTTTGTCTCAATATACTTCATGAAACGCCACTTTAGTCCGATTTTCGAAGACATCTCGCTCGAGACAAAGAGAATTGTTTTCTATATGTGCCCGAGTTCTCCAATGGCTGCAAATGGAACTGCGGCCCTTCTGGTAATTTAACATGATTGGTTGCCTTTCCCTATCTGATCTGATCTGAGAGTTTACCAAACCTATGTTTTCGCTGTCAAGGTATATTATGATTCCGGATTCTGGAAAGTTTATTTTCATATATAATATCACAAGAGAAAAACTTTGTCGGTAAAATTTTCGAAAGATATGAAAGTTTGTTGCTTGGCAATTTCGCGTCAGGCGAGTGATTTTATCATATATAATATCACAAGAGAAAAAATTTTGTCGGCAAAATTTTCGAAAGGTATGTTTGTTGCTTGGCAATTTCGCGAATGACATTTTTGACAAAATCACGAGCCGTCAGGCGAGTGATTTTATCAAAAATGTCATGAGCGAAATTGCCGAAAAGCCACAAACTTGAATAAAACCTTGAGAACAATTTTGCCTACACAATTTTTTCTCGAGTGGTATTCGTCATGACTATTTCACGTAAGATTTTGGAAATAAATAGAATGCAAAATTATTAATAAAAACTTCAAATTAAAAATACCAGTTTGACAATGTCAAAAAATGGTCGCTGAAATACCATGTTGTTGGTATTGTCCAGGTAGCATTATTGTCAGGTGAATACCGAATTTATTGCTGGTGTAATACACTCTAGTGAAAAGTCAAACATGTCATAAGCGAAATTGCCGAAAAGCAACAAATTTGAATAAAACCTTGAGAACAATTTTGCCTACACAATTTTTTCTCGAGTGGTATTCGTCATGACTATTTCACGTAAGATTTTGAAAATAAATAGAATGCAAAAATATGAATAAAAACTTCAAATTGAAAATATCAATTTGACAATGTCAAAAGATGGTCGCTGAAATACCATGTTGTTGGTATTGTCCAGGTAGCAATATCGTCAGCTGGATACCGAATTTATTGTCGAATGTAATACCACAAGAGGTTCAGGATTACCAGATAATACTTTTACTTGTCACGAAACGCAGCAACACCACGACTCCGAAGGAGGAGTGGTGTTGCAGGTAACGCGTTGGGTGTCAGGTAAAAGTATTAGGTAAGCCTGAAACATCGAGTGGCATTCAAAAGGTTATACAACGAACTAAACTTTAATACTTTACAAAATGTTCTATGATAGAAATTGCTATAAATGCCACCAACCGCGATAATCCCAAAATGGTTATCACTTATACCGGTGTAATAGACTCTAGTGAAATAGTCAGACTAACATCATGACAGACCTGATTCAGTGATTAGTCTCTCCATCATCTTAATTACTTTGTCTAAGCTATCGGCTACTATGCAGTTTCACACTTGAAGTTGCTTTTGCTAAGATATTTATGGTCTAGTCTCCCTTACAGAATCATCGTTTATGTCGGTCTTATTGTTTTAAAGTAGTACTTTATTTTTAACGAGAAATGTCGATTTAATACAATTTGAAAAAATCCTCCCACGAATTTTCAAAATCCCATCTGAATATCTTTATTTGCTTTTCCTTTTGTCCTGTCTTGTTTGCAAGTCGTAATCCGTCTTCAAACAAAATCCTTGTTTACCGTGTTGGTCAAAGCCTTTAGCAGAGCCGACATCATGGACTGTCAACAATGTTCTTTTTTGTTTCTACACAGTGATAATGAACTGAGGATTTGACATTTGTCTCCCCCATGAATAGTTATGGATTTACTTCTGTGTTTGTTTTGGGGCATAGCAAATTGATTTATCATTTCTCCGAAACGTTCCAGTTCCAGCTATATCAAGGTTTAGTGTGCCTTTAATGTCTCAATAAAATCACTGTTGTAATGGCATAAACTGCACCAAAACAACAATAGGCTGCAGAGCCATAAACCCCGTAAAGTCCGCACCGCTTTTGACTTTACTTGATTTCTCTGGTGCAATAAAGTTGGTACAAATGTTCATGAATGAAGAACGAGGGTTTGTTATATATTTTTGGTCACCTTTTGTATTTTAGATTATGAGGTTTATTTTCATATACGTATAGGGAAAATTGGCTTGTGATTCGTGGAAATTTTATATCGTAGGCATACGGTGGAAATGAATGTACATAATTTGTTTTCGGTTAGTTATGCTTTTGCGTCAAGCTTATGTTCAGGTGTTAAATTTTTTCTTAGGATAAATTAAAAAATAAACATAAATTTCTTATTAAACTGTCTATGATTATAATGGATCAGCTCTCCTAAAAGCAATTTAATGTGTTTATGTTTCTTCAAAAACTTTTAAATATTTAGCTTAAGCAGGAGGTTTTTAAACAATTCCAGTGAATCCGAATAATAAAACGAAACGAATGTGTGAGTAATTTAGGTCTAAAATCTGCAGAATTTTGAGCTCAAAAACTAATAAATCAACGATGTTCACATAATAAATAAAAAGACCGCCGCTCTCCTAAAAATAACTGAAATAATAGCCGGTAATTACAGGTACTTGTCGACCTGGAAATATTTTTCTGCGGTACTCTACTACTGGTAAAGCGGCCATTTTTATTGGACCTGTTTTTTTTTTTTTTTGTTGACTAACTCCTGCAGGTTTAATAGATTATAAACAGAGCAGTGTCGATAACGTGCCTACTGTTTTTTTTCCGAGAATAAGTTCCGAGAAAATCTATTTCCTCAATTTTATTAAAAAACTGGCTCGCTTACTTTTGCAAACAAAAAAACTGCCGATCAGGATCACGCATTAGAAAAATTATCTCTGATGTTATACTAACAAAGTCTTTCCTGACTACCAACAAAAATTAAAATACTACTTCAAATATTGTCCACAATATCGTCATATACAAACAAAAGTCATGAAAATAGGTATTTAGGTATTTATTTGTTTTCATAGAGGCATTTACACAGTTACTCTCATTATTGTACCCTATCCTAATCTCCCACCAACCAAGCGTACACTCAGCTGCCAAAAATCTCTTCTTTGAACCATAAGCCTCAAATTTACCAGTTTATTCAAAAAAAAAGGAAACCGCATTCGATGTTTATTATTGGCCCATTGAAAATTGAATAGTGTGACAGGGGTAAAATGAATGATTTACGAAACATTTCTCTGACCACCTTCACCTGGAAACAACAGGGGAGTTTTTGCACTTGGAGTGTGCTAATTTTAGAGTAACACCAAATCTGATTTAAAAACTCTCAAAAGGCGTTCAGGTAAAATGCAAGAACAAAAAGATGTCCATTCATCGCCGGACCTGTCACTTCTCAGAATATAATCTCTCACTTTGTAGGGGGACAATAAAATTCGTTTTTATTGCTTCTTCTTCTTTTTCGGTAGCCTACAAGGACGGTAAAATTTCAATTTTGAATATCTATGCTTTATGTTTTCCAAAATTATTAATAAATCACTCTTTCAGCAGGGTGTGTTTGAAGCGCATGCAATTTCTTTGAAATCCTTTTTATCAGGGTGAAAATCTTTTCCAAATAATAATTATTTGAAAAAGTTTCCTGGAAATTCAATTTAGATCACAACCTGGTCGCTTGAAAAGGGGTTTATGTATGGAATCAAGGCTTATAGGTCAAAGGAGTGCTTAAAGTTCGGATTTACTATTCCAAATATTTATTGCGTTCTGTTGTAACCTTTGTAATTCCCATTTACCTACTTATACGACAGGAATTTCCACGTTCAAATAATTATTGTTTTTTAACCTATTTAAATAACTAATGTAATTCGGAGAATGGCAGAGATAATTGCAGGGAAACAAATAAAAATGAGTTTGCAAAATAAAATAAAAATGGGTTAAAAACAAAATTAAAACTCAAAAAAAAAATGCCATTCCAAACGTCACATCCAGCGTGTCTGGTATGTTATTTTTTATTAGTCATTTTCAGTCTGGGGTTTGCCACAGAGGATGGAATTCGATATGGCAGATAAATTTGGCAGGTAATTTAAGAAATATGAAATTATAGGTTTAGATGGTGTTCTCAGGTAGATAATCACTGATGACGGCCGATTTAATAGAGTTTCGTTGTTTTATGGGTTCAGCCTTGGATCTTTTGTGGGCAAGGTTAACAACCTTCCTCTTCGACTACTAATTTTTTTCATTGTCCCATTAACTAATTTTCTGTTTACTATAGGTACCTATACATAGTTTTTATTTATTCATTGACGTGAAGTTCTCAGAATCAAATACAATTAAGTTAAATTGAAATGGTTATCTTGTAAAATGCAAATGTTCAATGCAACTATGCAGGTGGCATGGTCCATGGAACAATGACAAGAAAATTTACTTTGTCCTAAAGTGAATCGCATAAATTAAAATTATTCTTCTCTCGTAATGAAGGATGTGATTGAGGAGAATATTTCCAAGAGTATTCAAAACAATTTACCTTTTCAGGTAGGTAGTCATTTAAGCAGTTCTTTAGGTGCAACTCCGAGAGTGCGCGATTTTAGCTCATATAGGTAAACCATTTGAAACATAATTTGTTTACTTCCAGACGAATGTCCATGACATTGAATCCAGTTTTTATTATTGCTAGCAACCCAGGTCGCTTTAGAATAGAGCCACTCCGGTTTAATGTCATGGAGCAATGAAGAGTGTTAGGAAACAGTACCAGGACATATCTGAAAGTACGTTTACCAGCAAGTCAAGCTTGATTTTAGTCATATTGATTGTCATTGTTTTTTACTGTTTAATTTAATGGTTCTGTGATTTAATGAAATCTTTTGAGAAACTAATATTGTTGTAGTTAATCTGAACTACAACAATTAGGCGCAGTCGGTAGCATAATGAACATGGAACAAAAAATGAAGTTTCACAACCTTCCTAATGAATCAACAAGAATTTCTAATCAAAAGTCAGGAAGATTTTTTGGGTCAGTTTTCCTCAAATTTCCAAAATTTAACTCAAAATCAAGCCAAACCAAATCAAGTCTTTCGAATGGAAACCCTGGGTAATAATAGTATCACAGAATTTCATTATGATCAGGAAACAGGGAGCACTTTTGATGTATGGTACAAAAGATAAGATATCAAAGCCTTTTCACAGGATGCTAAAAATATTTCAGACACCGCAAAAGTGAGACTTCTCCTAAAAAAATAAGACTCAAAAATCCATGAAAGGTATGTCAATTTCATTTTACCTAAGAAAATCGAAGATTTAACCTTCAGTGAAACTGTAAACAAACCCAGTTGTTTGGTGAAAAAACTACAATTTTTCACACAAGATACCAATGCATGAAGTTGAATAAAAATGAATCGGAAGATTTTATTGCATTTGCTTCACGTGTTAACAAAATGTGTGAAGAATCCAAGATAAATCAAATCGCAGCAGACGAATTTAAATGTTTAATTTTTACTTGTGAGTGAAGCTAGTGAAATACGAACCAGAATTTTAAACAAATTAGATTCTAATAACAATAATCAACATACATTAGAAAGTTTCATTTCTGAGTGTCAGAAGATTGACAATGACAATATAAAGAAGGACGCCCAAATGAGAAATATGCAAATGATTTCCAGGATGGTAATGCAGTTCCAAACAACCCTTGCTGGTATTGCGGCGAACTACATTTTGCAAAATTTTGTTCATTTAAAGAACACCCATATCAAAGATGCCACAAAGTAGGTAATAAATAAGAGTTTTGCGATTTCAGGAACCAAAATAAAGGTTTTAAGACAAATTATAAAACGAAAAATGGGTATAGATTGGATCACAAAATCTGGTTTATGGAACGTAGCATTCAATTCAGTCTGCAATGTTGTTAAATCAAAATAATTTTCAATCAATAAAGAATCATTAAAATTAGCCTTTCCTAAAGTTTTTCAAGAAACATTAGGTCACTGTGTAAAAACCAAAGTTAATCTTCATATAAAAAAAAGATGCAGTTCCTATTTTTAAAGCAAAAAGACCAGTAGCTTATTCAGTCATGGATAAAGTTGACCAAGAATTTCAAAGGTTGCAAGAAAAAAATATATAAATATTAGTTGAATATTCTGATTAGGCAGCTCCAAATGTAGTTACAATGAAACAAAACGGAGATGTCAGATTATGTGGCGATTTCTCTACTGGTCTCAATGAAGTAGTTCTTTCACATCATTACCATCTTCCAACAGTCGAAGAAATGTTTTCAAAATTACAAAATGCAACAATTTCTAGTATCATTGACCTTTCTGATGCTTTTCTCCAAATTGAAATCAGTGAAAAATAAAAAAAATATCTCCATGGATTGTTTCAATACAATAGAATGCCATTTGGTATAAAAGTTGCCCCAGCCATTTTCCAACAAGTTATGGATACCATGTTACCAGGTCTGAAAGGAACCACGGCATATATCGATGACATTTTTGTATCAGGCCAATGAGAAGAAGAACATTTTCAAAATTTAAATCTTCTCCTAAGGCGTATAGAAGAGTTTGGTTTACAGTTTACACTTAAAAATACAAAAATGTAAACGAGTCAAAGAATTTAAGTACCTATTTAGAATATATTTTAAGTGAAGCGGAGTTGAAACCAGATCCAGCAAAAACTGAAGAGAATGTCAAAAATCGTTTGAAAAATTTAAAAAGATTTAAAGTCGGATCTAAGTCTAACCAACTACAACTCATAGTTCACGAAATTATTGTAGCGGGTAACGCAAGTATCAAGTATCACTGGAATAGGAGCCTGTATTTTACACAGATTTAGAAATGGCACTAGAACTCTTACTGAAACAGAAAAGAGATACATCAAAGTGGCCTGAAGTTTTTGAAACTAAAACAATCACGTCAAGCTTTACAATATCAAAATTAGAAAAAGTCTGTTTACGATTTGGAATTGTTGAAACAGTTGTATCAGACAATGGCAGTCAATTCACTTCCAACGAATTTAAACAATTTTGTCACAAAAATGGTACTGAATATATTCGCATAGCAGCATATTGGCCACAGTCAAATGGTCAGACAGAAAAGTTTGTTGACACCTTTAAAAGAGCAGTTTCAAATATTAAACGAGCGGGAAGTCATAGGCAATTACAAGATATAAACATATTTTTAAGAGTGTACAGGTCTAGTCCGAATCCAAATCTCCGGCTGATGAGATGGAAAATCTCCGGCTGAACATATTAGGAAGAAGAATGGGAATTCCACTTGATTTGTTACTTCCTCTGAAAAATATCCAGTTTAATGAAATTTCAAACAAATTTAAAGAAGAAGATTTGATCTATGCTAAAATTTACAAAAATAACACGTTCCGTTGTATTCATGGAAAAATCATAGAACCATTTGGAATGTGTACAACAAAGGTACTAGTGTTTCATCCAAATAATCATACTAATCAAATTAAAAGAAGATACGTTAAAGAACTAAAACAAAGTTTTCCGATCCCATAACATTTTTTAAAAGAAGAGTTTGATTTGCAAGACAACGTAGAACAAAGATCAGATCAGTGTTTGGATCAAGAAGTTTTCATTAGATGTGAGTAAAAATAGGCGAGCCCTCCAAGACCATGGAAGAGACGGTAGTGTTTGTGGACTAAGACCGCCAAATTACGCAGAAACCTCTATGGAATTCGAAAGAAAACTTCAAACTACAGAAGAGAAGATGAAGACGATCAAGAAGCTGTGAAAGCCGAGATCCAATAAGAACCGGAATATGATGCCGGATCAGCTCCCAAGCCATCGTATGCTGCAATAATGGAGAAAAAACGCCACCATCAGAGGTCTGAGAACAAGCGAAAGATGGAATTCGCCAAAATTGTTCGGAATGACGTGATTTTTCGCAACACCACAGAAGACTACGCAGTGCTGAATAAGTCCTTGGACGCAGTGAAAAGGTCATACTCCACGTACCAGCTCCAGGAATCTATACACGCGTTAATCGGAGGATAACCAATCGATAAAAGGTTCGTTGAGTTGAGAAACGACAACTTATAGAGACGAAAAAGTAACTCAGATCTTTCTTGTCCCAGCGTGGAGAGGATTACAAGAATCTAAACTTTTGTTGCTTTATGTCCGACTAGAGAGAAAATCAGATGAGAACAACAATTATGAACGCAGTACCTTTTCTGAGACGTGTTTAAAGTGCGCAGGACCAGTTCCTGCAAACCCCAGCAAGCCATCAAAGAGGAAAATGAGAGCTGGTAGAACCTGTCTTTTTTCAACAAGCTAGAGAGATGTCAAAAGGAACGCCACCGAAGTTGCAAAAAAGATAACCATATATCCTGCTGCCCAAGCAAATATTGCTCCCAGAGGGGCACTGACTGTGATATCAACTCCATTTGCCGATTATTGTAAAGGATTGTCGACAGCTGAACAAAGTAAAGAAGCATCACACAACAAGCAAATTTGACTTACAGACAGACTGCCCAATCAATTCTTCTTTGAATGTCAGCAAACATCTTAAGAGAACTGTAAACTTCAAAAAGTGGGAGCTTTTTCTTCTCCTAACAGGACGGCTATTCTTGACGACGTGAGAAGTGAACTCTGTGCATGTGAAGTGACTAGTTCACTTCCCATTTGATTTCTCTCATAGCACAATGTGATTATTCTCGAAATACAGTTCCTGGCGATTACCTTTGTGCGCCGTTGCCAAGCATAAAAAAACGAATTTCGGCCAATCAAAAGAAACCGACAAACTTTATGACCTAAAAAGAATCTAATTGTCCAAAAACCGGTTTATGTCAATCATTGTGGAAAAATTATTTATTTTTCAATTTAAAAAATAATTTGAAAGTCTCCATCGAAAAATGGCAGAAAAAGCAGCGCCTTTACGGGCAAAGCAAGTAAGTATTTGTCAAAAAGAATGTTTGATCGAGTTTGTGAAGAACCACCCCGAGTTACAAAGTGGGAAATTTACACCCGGCTTTACTAAAAAGAAAGCCCAGAAATAATGGGAGGAAGCAGCCAAGGATCTTAATTGTATGCCAAAAGGGGCTTATAAAAATTGGAAGCAATGGCGCAAAGTAAGTATACAAAAACTGTAACATTAAAACTTTTTGAAAATGCCTCAAAAAATAAAAGAAACATAGCTAGGCATCCGTTTGAATCGGTTTCTAAAGCGGATCCATTGCAAATGCAAACGGAGTCTAACAATGCTTAGCTTATGGTTTTATAAAAACGATTATTGCTTTCGTACACAGGAATCGTGGAGCCATTTTAGTATAAAACTAAAATTTTAATCGACTGTAAATGAGTTTAATTCTTGTTTGTTGCAGAGTTGGCAAGATCTGAAGAAAAATGTAAAAGCAAAGAATTCTAGGATTAATCAGCACACTCAGGGAACGGGGGGCGGTCCACCGACGGATGAGGAGTTTAATCACTCTGAAATGGAAATACTGGGTATGTTGGTGCCGACGATCTTGAGTGGTATACACGACCGTGAATCGGACGCTACGTTCGAGGAAGGTGAGACTGAAGAGATCCTTATAGAATCGCAACTTGATAAAACCGTGGCAGTGGAGGAAGACAATGAAGATGACACCGTGGTCGTCGGAAAAAGCAAAAACGAAGCTGTGGAGCCAACGGCTGAGCAAATTAGGTTTTCGGAAAGGAAAAAAAAAGGAGAATGTGCCTTCGCTCAAAGCTGATAATCCACGATTGGATCCTGAAACCCCCGACAAAAAACGTAAATTTACGACTACATCAGCCAGACTACAAAGTTCTTTGACTATGAGCAAAGAACTTCTGTCAACCGTAAAGGGAAATCTCGATGCGACAGAAGCTTATCGAGCAAAGAAGCTGAAGCTGTTGGAAAACCAGCTCGTTGTGCAGGAAGCCATTCGGGATCACTTAAAAGAGTTGAAGGACTACTTTCAACAAAATTCCTACTAACTGTGCCAGGCCACTTGTCTTACGTTCTATTTCCTGTTTTGTAGCCAAAGAATATCATGTTACGGTTATGTTGAGATGATTAAAGTATTTAAGAAAAATGCTAGTTGCGCTTATTTTTGTTCATAATATTCATAAATACGAATTTAATTTTTTTACTTCAATTAAAGTGAGTTGCAATAATGTGCCGTTGTATTTGTCTGCCAGCGAGGAGATCCCGATTTACTCGATTTCCAACATTATTTGGTTCTTCCAAGTCCTCCATATTGACGTTCATTCCATAGTCTAGATGTTCCAAATCGTATTCTGGTTCAGGCACATTGCGCTCTAGGCACATGTTGTGTAAAACAGTACATGCATTGATTATTTTGCATGCTTTGGCCGGTGTGTAATGCAGTACTCGATCTTTTAATAAATAACGGAACTGATTTTTAAAGACTCCGTTGCATCGTTCGATCGTGCTTCTAACCGAGGTGAAGCGTTCATTAGATCTTTCTTCAGCCGGTGTTAAAGGAGCTCTCAGAGGCGTCAACAACCATGGTCTTAGGGGATAGCCAGAATCGCCCAACAAGTAAAAAACATCTCCGTTATTTCGTCGGTAGACTGCTTCCATGACCCGTGACACCCCGCTGCTGGCGAGGATTTTTAAATTTTCGTCACAAATAAGCTGTACGTTCATGGAATGGTAGTTTTTCCGGTTGACGTAGATATGCTCAGGATGCAAAGGATCGGTGGTTTAACTATTGCATCATGTGTACCATCAACTATCCCAACCACACCAGGAAATCCATATTTTTGGTAAAAACGTGCTCTCAATTGTTGTAACTGTTGGCGATTACGCGGAAAGTGCACCCAATGATTAAATACTTCCGGTTGTCGCAAAGCATTGCACACTTCATTTACGGCGCGACTAACCGTGGCTTGGCTAACGGCGACAAAGGTATTGGTTCCAGTGATTTCTTGATAGGATCCATGACCAAAAAATCGTAATGCTATAAGTAGCTAAAAGGTGAACTATTTCAGTAAATTTGCAAAAATAATTAGATACCCATCCGTCCATACCTTTCGTTCTACCGTTAATGCTGACACCCTAGATGGAACTGTCATGAATGGGGATAGCTATTGGATTATTTCATGTGCCAGATTTTTCGATATCCGAAAATATTTTATGAATTTATGTTCAGATAAATATACGAATGGATCCCGTATTTGGAGCACCTGCCGTGGTCCGTGATTAGCCTGTTCCTCGGCATCTTGCAAATCGCCAATAATGATATGGGCCGCAATTATCTCGTTTAAATTCATGCTCTCAACAAAGCATAAAAACCAATGACATAACACACGTTACTTTTCACTATAAGTTATAGGTTAAAATATGGACGAACTTCACTTCTCCCAACTGAGACCAGTAGAAGTAAGTTCTCTCGCCCTTCGTAGGAAAGGAGCTGTTCACATTTTCAAGAATACCTATTTTTTACTTCCATGAGAACTTGTACAATTTTCTCATGAGAAACGAGCTCCCCGATTTCAAGAATAGCCGTCCAGAAGACAGCCTATACAAGTCAAGCAAATTGAAATATGTACAATATGATCTATTATATAAATGTCACCCCTGCTAACTTGTCTATTTGACGTTTCTGACAGAAGTGTCAAATACAAAAGTTTTAAGCAATGTTTGAAAATATTCTTCAAGGGCCACTGAACGTTTTGGAAGACATTTTAACTTATTCACTGTTCATTGTTCATGTGTAGTCATCTTTCTTCCTACTCATTAAAACGGTTTAAAACTATTGGCATTTACCGCCAAAATTCAAAGCACTCGAAGTTCACTGGCGCCCTCTACAAAATTTTGGGGAACTTAACTGGATATTTGCTACCAAGGTCAAAAGTTTTTAACTAAGTCAGTTTTAAGTATACATGGTTCGTCAAAAAAGTGTAGCGGAGCGAAATTATATTTTTTTAAATGGAAGACCATGTAGGTATATTGTGTCCTTATTTATTAGTCCCCTTCAGCCTGCTTTCAACGATATATGGTTTGATATGTTTGTGTCTCTGTTTATCTTCAATATTTATAGGGAAAAATGTGAAAATCCGTTCCTAGGTCTCATGTTATTTTTTTTTTTCGTAAATACTAATAAAAACCTAAGGTATCTGGATTTATTATAGTATTTCACCTTGTGAATTAGTGATTACCATTTGAACAATAATCTGTCTTTAAATAATTCTATCCAAAACTTAAATGGTGTAATTTTTCTTTCTTCAACATGAAACCTTGAAAGGGGTTTTCATTTTTTTCCCTATAACTATTGAAGATAGACATATCAAACCATATATCGTTGAAATCAGACTGAAGGGGACTAACTTATGAGCGCACAATATACATGGTGTTCCAATTGAAAGATATTTTAATTTCGCACTGCTATACTTTTTTGACGTACCCTGTGTGACTTAGTTAAAAACTTTTGACCATTTCTCAAAACTTTTGTATTTGACACTTCTGTCAAAAACGTCAAATAGACGAGTTAGCAGGGGATGACATTTATATAATAGATCATCCTTTACATATATCCAGTCTGTCCACTTAAGTTTGCAGCATATGGGAAACTTTTTTATTATCAATTTTACGAAAAAAAGTTATTTTTTATAAAAGTTTCTGCTTCTTGAAAAAATAATATTAAACTATTAAAACTTGCAATAGCATATACAAGGTGGTCAAAAAAATGGAAAAATATACAGGGTGTTGCCTAAGTACGGTTCGTAACTTCGAGATGTACCGGGTGTTTTTTTTATCTTTGATATCATTTTGGTCACCTGTAACTTTTTTGTTTTTGAAATTATCAAGGTAAACAAAAAACAAAAGGTAGGGTTAGTAGCCAAGTTTTTTTTTTAAGTTACACATGAAACAAAACACTTTTAATTTTTTGACATATAAGCCAACATTATATTTTTGTAAATGGAACACCCTATATATTATATGTATGTTCGATAGAATATCTTATTCTGATTACAATGATATAACACACTTCATATTTTAGTCCACTCGTTTTTGACAAATCAACGAAAAAATATGAAATTTTTATATACACTCTCAATAGTCTCAATAATTCTCGTCCCAAATATCAGACCTCCGCCTAATAAGTTTCATATTTTTGCCGATTTGTGAAAAACGACTGGACCAAAATATAAAGTGTGTTAAATCATTGTAATCAGGATAAAATATTCTATCAAACACACATATAATATACAATGTATTCCGTTTAAAAAAATTTAATGTAGGCTTATATGATATCAAAGATAGAAAAACACCCCGTACATGTGTCCGAAAATGTGTAGTTTCTGAGATACAGGGTGTCAAAGTTTAAGAAAAAATTGTTTTTTTAGGCATACCCCTTGCGTCAACTTGATTACAATAATTCTCCACTGACTCATTTTCGTTATTCGGAGAATAGCGCCCTGAATAATAATTTGAAATCCTGCGAATTTCTCCAGTCCTAATAATAAACATGCCTTCCCTGAAACTAGGAGGCTTCGCCTAGCGGCCTTGTCGTCCGGCTTTAACGTTAATAGAAAAACTTCCTAAATGGAACGAGGCACTACAAAAATCTCCCATTAAATTAAGTGCTTAATTAATTTTTGGGTCAGCCCAGAAATAAAGCGGTTAATCTGAAATTTCATCGTGGATTGTCTAGTCGAATTTCTTGAAAATCTGTCTGAGGGGCCATGCATAACAAATTGCTAAATTGGGAAGCTTTTCGAGGAAAAAATATAACTTTTTTGCCACCGTTGAAGGAATTTTCAAGACAAAGTTGAATTATTTTAATTTCGCTTTTTTTTAATTTATGTCCCAAGTTGAAAATGCCATTTTTCTAGGAAAACAACGATGCACACACATTGTAATACCGTGAATTGGATACCAAAATAAATACTTACTTAAAATGCCAAGAATTCATTTATAAATAATTTTAATTGTTCCCTGCATTGCAAGGCGGTCTTCCTTCAAGTTTGATAAAAATGCAAGATAATAATAAATTGCAACTAATTTTGTTGTTTTTTTTTTAAAGTCAATGCGAAATTGGCACAGGTGGAAAATTGGACTTTCAGTGATGTGGCCGAAATGCAAATAATATGATTTTTTGCCAATTTGAAGTGTGAGATTAACCTTTAATCTATGAGGATTAATAGTGAAAGTTAGTATAATGAAAAATGGTGTGGAACATATTGATTGGGTAGTTGGAATCGTTCAGAATAGCCTTCTCAATTGATAAAAAGTAACTTTCAAAATGCTCCGAACGTTACCAATTTTCTAGCGCAGAATTTCTCTTTGGCCCTGTGGTCGTCAGGTTTGCTATTTTTATACATGATCCCATTCTGTCAACAGGAAGGTAAATAAAAAATAAAATAATGTGACATACATCCTTCTGCCAAAGAAATGGAAAATAGAAACATGAAACTGAATGGAAAAAAAAATTGAAAGCCAAAAAAACAGGTGAGTAATCGGTTTGTCACCCTACTTCCTCTTTGAAATTTTGAGCTCATGAAGTCCTATTAAGAGCTCCTGGTAAAGTAATTGCCTCTATTTAGAGAGCCTCGATTAATTCTGCGAAAAATATTTAATCTTATCTAGTTATGATGGTGTGGTTATTATTAAAAAGCCCTCAGATTACACTGAGAAAAGTCCCAGGAGAAAATTATTTGCTGGTTTTTTTTTAGCTGTTACAGTGGAAAATGTTTTAGAGGTAGCAATGTTATTTTGCTTCTACAGAAAAGACCACTTTGCTGAAACTACTTTATTGAAACTGCAAAGATATTTCTTATTCCAAAACCAAACTTTGCTGTTATAGCAAAATTAAAATTTTATGAAAATATTTCTGCTTCTCCGAAATAGAACTTTTCTAAGATAGATAGATACTTTACTGTTGCAGCAAAAAAAATTCCTGTAATTTTTGTTATTGTTACAGTAATGTTTTTTGCTACCCCAGCCAAATAACTTAACTGAAAATACCGTTCGGACATTTCCGTGATTTCTTCGGGTCCAAAAATAGCCGATAAAATATGTTTCGTGTTCATTTTCTTCCATTTTAGTTTAGTAGCTAACGCCGTACGGTGTGGATCGTGGATGCTGTCGAGTCAAGTCGAGTGTCGGTCGCTGGGAATCTTTTTGGAAATGCTGCCAGCACATCCATCAAAACTAGCATTTCTAATAACAACAACAAATAGCTTTTCTGTCTTAGCAATCTACTTTTCAATAGCAAAAAATGACGTTTTTGAGGGTATATAACCTCTTTTCTAGGACAGCATAGTTACTTTCCTACGACAGCAAAGTAGTTTTTCTATGCCAGCAAAGTGACCTTGTAGAAACTGTGAGTAAATTCTTTATAAAGTCACTTTGCAACCGCAAATAAACGGTGCCAGTAAAGTTATCTTTTCGGCGGTAGTAAAGATCTTGACTGTCCCCTATGTAGCCAAAATTTTTGGCTACGGCAGCAGAAAAATTAGCTATGACAATGAAAAAATTTTCTCAGTGTAGGGTCAATAAATTTCCTAGTTTATGTGACAATTGAAACTCATGTGGGTAAAGCGGTAAATTGACTACAGAATTCACCGATCACCTATCGCTGTTAGTTAACATTTCCTATACAACACTTTTCTAATTTGAGCTGACTGACTAACGACTAACCCACAAACTACGCGCTTTATATACAAAATCATTCAATCAAGAAGTCTCTGGAATCACCTGAATTTTTGTTTACTTAAATCACACGATGGAATAGAACGAATAATACTGAAAATGCTCATTCGGGTCCTAAAGTGGCGGTGGCTTCTCCGCAGAAATGTAATTTAGTAACAGTATTTTTATTTTCTATATCTACCTAATTAAGTTCTGCTTAAGAAAGATTATTCCGTGTATGATTTGATGTCACTTAGTTGTTCGAAACTCTGTTTTTTGATCCGTTTCAAATCCACAGTAACTTCACCCGGCTCAATTCTAACGCAGTGCCTGGATAAGGCATATTTTATGTAGTGTACCAGGGCCGGTATTCTGGTGCTCGAAAACGCTCACCTCTTTTGAGTCACTCGGCACTTCTAATGTAAATTTACATGAAAAGTGCCCAGCGACTAAAAAGCGGTGAGCGTTTTCGGGAACGAGAATACCGGCCCAGAACGATGTTTGATTTGAAAATCGTACTGTTGTTACTTCTATGGCTCACTAGAAGTCACGTTGAAAATGACCTCTTTCTCCGCAGCAATTCGGTGCCCCATTTCAAGTTGAAGGCTGCGGAGCACCAGAAAGAGACAGAGATCTCATTCGTACGCTAAAATTTGATGTCCCTTCTCAAGTTCCCTTGATTGCTTCTGTTTTCGTAACAGCCATTCATATTTTTTCTAGAAGTTTCCTTTTTGTGTCTTTAATTTCTGGTATTGTTTTTTTTTTAACTCTGATTTTTGGTAGTTATAGATATCTTAGAGGCAGCTTCGATTTCTAGGGCTTTGATTAGATTTTCATTGCTACTTGATAGTTTGGTTATGAGCAGCATCTCTTGTACAACCCTATCTATAATTCCAATGATGAAATTATTGGTCGCTAGCTACTCTCACATTTCTGCTGCTGTTTCCAGGTAGGCCAAATCAACCAAACGACTGATTTCGGTTGCAATTTCTTGTAAACTTTCCGAAGCTTCCTGTTGTATGGTTCTTAGCTGTACCTGATAAAGCTGCCGTTGGTTTTGATCCCCATAACGATGCACTCACCATAGTATTGTTGGGATACTAGTGGAAAAGTCGTCAGTATGCATTAGGCAGGGCAAAGGAATGCGAAAATCAAGCGTGTAACTGTGTCATCTTAGCTCCAACCAATAATAATTGCAATGAACTGATGCCTGTACATTACTCACTATGTCTGGGCATCGTATGGTGGAGGTTTAACTATCATACCAGTTACAGGCGAAGCTAAGACATTTTCTGATCTCGAGTCACATTCCAGCCTTTTACTTGTCTTCTGAACGCTGTCCATTTCTTGCCGAAAAGTTTCAACTATAGACAGTTCCAAATTCTTTACGAACTTCTTCGCTTGCAATAACTTTGAATTTGCTATCTTTTGCATTTCCGGGATTATCTCGGATTATCTGGTTCGGAAAATTTCCTGACGATGGTCCTGTTCTTTTTGTTTTTCTTTCTGTCTTTGTGCTTCCTCTTCTTGCCTTTCTCTCTGCCTTCCATTTTCCTTTGATCCCCGATCTCCTTCAAAGTGGTTTGTAGTTGGATGTGATCTACACTGATGCAGAGAAGGCGTTCGATAAAGTTGATCACCACCTACTTCTCCAAAAATTGATTCTTACAGGATTGACTGAAAAAGTCTTATTTGTCATACAAGCCCTACTCTGTTCGCATTGGCATGGAACTATCTGAGCAATATTTTGGCATCTCTGGTTCCTCAGGGCAGCAGTTTATCTCCCGTATTCTTTACAGTATTTATAAATGATCTACCTGACTGTATTGGAAATTCTGACTGTTTGTTGTTTGCTGATAACTTCAAGATCTTCAGAGTGGTCTCTTCGCAGGCAGATTGTCAGGTTCTTCAGAATGATTTATCCAATATTGGTGCCTGGTTTGCTGACAACAAAATGTTTTTGAATGTCAGTAAATGCTTCTGTATGACGTACAGAAGGGACCACTGTGAGGATCTGTGAGTCACTTTTCAATCCAACAAGAAATTTAGTTTGCATTAGGTACCTATCAGAAAATTGCTAACAGGGCATTTGGGGCCTTGGGCTTCATCACTAGAAATACCAAACATTTTCATAGAGTTGATACGTATAATGCCTTTATCAGGCCCCACTTGGAGTATGCATGCATTATCTGGTCAGATACAGCTGACTGCAGTAGAGACTTGATAGAAAGAGCCCAAAAGAAATTTTTGAGATGTTTGTATTTCAAACAATATCATGTATATCCTGTATTCCCTCTGCTACTGTCATATGAAAGTATGTTGGAGACCTTCCCTTCAAGCTTCAGATCTTAGTAGGCGAAGGGCAGTTCAATTCTTATACCCCAGGGAAATTAGACCAAAAAAAAGGGCTATCTGCGGAATGAGGCCGAACAAGCTGAATTTTTGCAGAGACCTTCGTTTTGATGTTCTAATGAAGCACACAAAAATCGAATATGCCTAGCCTTGTGCGTCTTGAGATATCGAAGGTCAAAGGTCACGAAAATCGGGTTTTTGCGAAAATCTCGCTTCCAGTGCATCTGATGTCGAAGAACTCAAAACAAAACTTACGTAAAATAGTATTTTCTACAAAATTATTCCTATACATTTTTTTGTACGACCAACCGTTTTCGAAATATAGCGTGCTAAAGCGAAAGCGCGCATCCAAAATAGGTGATACTGTATTATACAGGGTGTCCCCGTTCAACTGGTCAAAAATGCTAGGGTATATAGAGGAACCATAGAGAATTAATTTGAGATAGGACACCAATGGTCGGAAAAGCGTCATTTCCAAAATACAGTGTAGTATAACATACCCTGGTTCGCTCAGTAAGATTGAACGATGCAAATTTTTATTATCTTTTAAACAACAAATATTCTGAAAAATGAAATGAAAAACAAATAGGACCTACGTTGTGGATACTTACTCAATTTACTTACTGGACATGCGCTCGACATAGCCAATATCTGGGAAATTTAAGGGAAGCTGTAATATGTAAAAGAAACGCAAAATTTGTGAAACGCCTCCTTTATTTTCAAAGAAAAACGTACCGTTCTCGACCTGGAATTAACGAGGAAAAAGAGAACGGAAGAGAAAACCTCGCCCCAAAAATCGAAACATACTGTGTAATTTTAATAATAATTGTGAGTCAATAATTCAATAAAAGCTGAAACTAGGTACCGCCCCTGTTCTTGTGCTAAAATTTCAATTACACACACTACATTCAATCAACACTACCTATAATCAAAACTGAAGAGTTTTTGGTTAGTTAGCCCATCTGTGGCGGGTACCGAGGTCCCTTGTTACGGAAATCTCACGGCTATAGTTGTTTTTGAGCCAATATCTCTAGATTGATTTTTCTCAATTTGCTAGGATATTCTCTCGTCAGGGTAGGAAAATGTTAGTAAATTCAACAAAGCTCTAATGCATGCTCTGAATACACAAAATCAAAATCTCAGCACACAAAAGACAGCACATAATTTCTTAGGTTTTAATTTACTCTTTATCGGTGTTGTTTACAGTATGAAACGATTTTGGTTAAATACATAAACAATGCACATGTTATAAAAAATGTTATACCTAAACAAACAAAAATGCATAAAAATTAACAAAATAATAGGAACTTGCATAAATTGAACTTTCAAAAACAAAATAATAATTAATCCACTAACCTGTAAGTTCTTTGCACACACACTAATAACAAATTTGATTGAACAATTAATTTTAATACAAATTAGGAATGAAAATTGAAAAATGAATAATTAGACGCGTCACAAGCGTCTAAGGGCCCAGAGCATTTTCTTCTGTCGTCTAGTTGCGTATTCTTCTATGTCCCGTTCGCTTCGGTACCTTCGTTTTCTGTGGCGCAGTACATGGTTGCAACATTTAATTTTATTCAGTAAACGTTTTTTTAAAAAATTGAAATTTGAAGAAATAATATTTTTAATAGCTGGTTTTCCTCAACAGGCTGTTGAAATTTAAACAACCCTTTTTCATATCGTCGGAAGGGCTAATGCTAGGCTGTTCAAATTTCCAGGGATTATTGATGTTAGTATGATATTTAAAAATTCGTATGATGCACCCCCACTTTCTGCCTGGAACCATCCCAAAAAATAAAATAAGAAATACTTAAAATTTGAAAAAAAAACAATTTTTTTCAATTTTTTGGGGTAGTTCTAGGTAGAAAATGGGGGTGCATTATACGAATTTTCAAATATCATTCCTACATCAATAATCCCTGAAAATTTGAACAGCCTAGCATTAGCCCTCCAGATGATATGAAAGGGGGTTGTTTAAATTTCAACACCCTGTATTTTGGAAACGACGCACTTCTGACCATCGGTATCCTATCTCAAATTACTTCTCTATGGTTCCTCTATATACTTTAGCATTTTTGACCAGTTGAACGGGGACATCCTGTATAATACGGTATCGCCTATTTTGAATATGCGCTCCCGCTTTATCACGCTATATTTCGAAAACGGTTCGTCGTATAAAAAAATGTGTAGAAGCAATTTTGTAGAAAATACTATTTTACGTGAGTTTTTTCAAAAAGTTTTTCGATGTCAGATGCACAGGAAGCGAGATTTTCGCAAAAAAACGATTTTCGTGACCTTTGACCTTCGATATCTCAAGACGCACAAGGGTAGGCATATTCGATTTTTTTGTGCTTCATCAGAACATCAAAACGAAGGTCTCTGCAAAAATTCAGCTTGTTCGGCCTCATTCCGCAGAGGAAGTCTAATTTCCCTGGGGTATCACTTTCAGTTTTCCATATAGTCAATAATACTGAATATACAGACTGTAAATTTATTAACCTAATCAAATTTCATGTTCCTAAAATCAATCTTAGACTAAGGAACTACAAGATTTTTGTGATAAACCGGTCAAGTTGGAAGTTGCTCACCGCTGGGCCATATCCTGATAGAATGTGACAGATATTTTCAGCACAACTGTTGCCTAAATAACAAAATTGACTAGAGAAGGATACACATAATTATGTTTGAGCCCAATTGCTGTGATTTATGTGTGCCATCTAGCTTATTCATTTATATTTGTATTATTTATTTATGTTTTGTTTCATCTATTTCTTGTTATCGTTCTAGTTTTAGCAGCCACCTATAAATGTTTTTAAGGTGTATTTAAAATCTGACTATAAAATCGAGATGTTAGTTCAAGGTTGTCACCGCTTTAATTATGCAAATAAGGCAATCGGAATATAAAATCGATATGTTTATGTTAGTTCAAGGTTGTTACCGCTTTTGCATACATTGAGTGCCGACTCATAGATAGGCAATTACTTATACATAATAGAAGTCGGGTAAGTGTTTGGAAGAAGTCCGGAGAGGTCAGGAAAGGGCTGGATAAGGTCGGGAGAAATCTAGACAAGTCTGGATAAAGTCTGGATAAGGCTGGAAAAAGTTTAGCTAAGTCTGGAAAAGTTTGGATAAGTTTGGATAAAGTCTGGAAAAGCCAGAAAATTTCTGGAAACGTCTGGAAAAGGCTCTATTAGGTCTGGAGAAATCTAGACAAGTCTGGATAAAGTCTGGAAAAATCTACCCAAGTCTGGATAAAGTCTGGAAAAGCCTGGAAATTTCTGGTAACGTCGGAAAAAGGCTGGATAAGGTCTGGTGAAATTCAGACAAGTCTGGATAAGTTCTGGAAAAGTGTATTTGAAGTCGGGAAAGTGTTTGGGAGAAGTCCGGAGAGGTCAAAGGGCTGGATAAGGTCTGGAGAAATCTAGATAAGTCTGGATAAAGTCTGGATAAAGTCTTGCTAAGTCTGGAAAAGTCTGGATAAGTTTGGATAAAGTCTGGGAAAGAGCCAGAAAATTTCTAGAAACGTCTGGAAAAGGCTCTATTAGGTCTGAAGAAATCTAGACAAGTCTGGATAAAGTCTGGAAAAATCTAGCTAAGCCTAGAAAAATCTGGATACAGTCTGGAAAAGCCTCGAAATTTCTGGAAACGCCTGGAAAAGGCTTAATAAGGTCTAGAGACATTCAGACAAGTTTGGATAAAGTCTGGAAAAGAGCCAGAAAATTTCTGGAAACGTCTGGAAAAGGCTCTATTAGGTCTGGAGAAATCTAGACAAGTCTGGATAAAGTCTGGAAAAATCTAGCCAAGTCTAGAAAAGTCTGGATAAAGTCTGGAAAAGCCTGGAAATTTCTGGTATCGTCTGGAAAAGGCTTGATAAGGTCTGGAGAAATTCAGACAAGTCTGGATAAAGTCTGGAAAAGTGCATTTGAAGTCGGGAAAGTGTTTGGGAGAAGTCCGGAGAGGTCAGAAAAGGGCTGGATAAGGTCTGGAGAAATCTAGACAAGTCTGGATAAAGTCTAGCTAAATCTGGAAAAGTCTGGATAAGTTTGGATACAGTCTGGAAAAGCCAGAACATTTCTGGAAACGTCTGGAAAAGGCTCTATTAGGTCTGCAGAAATCTAGACAAGTCTGGATAAAGTCTGGAAAAATCCAGCCAAGTCTAGAAAAGTCTGGATAAAGTCTGGGAAAGTCTGGAAATGTCTGGAAACCTCTGGAAAAGGCTTGATAAGGTCTGGAGAAATTTTGACAAGTCTGCATAAAGTCTAGCTAAGTCTGGAAAAATCTGGATAAAGTCTGGAAATTTCTGGAAACGTCTGGAAAACGCATGGAAATTTCTGGATTGGGTCGGAAAAATTCTGGAAAATCTGGAAAGGGTTGAATTTTAGCGGATCTCAAAGCTCACAATAATCACAAGCATTAGCGTTGAAGTTTGCTTCGGCATTTTCAATGTTCTCCTCGGTTGCATCTTTGTGAAGGACTGTGAATTTGTTACTTATGTGACAATTCTCTGACAATATGCCTATTAGCTGTGCTATTAGATATTGCTCTGTAGATGGTTGTTTTTCAAAGCAAGGAAGTGGTTTAATATTTTTTCTAGGTCCAATAGAAGAATCTAGGTATGTATAGGGTTTTCCAATAGTAACGCTCGATGTTTGACAATAGCCCATGAAAAACTCGATAGTCACACAGGTGCTATCTTTGGCAGCCGTATTCAATTAGTCTCTGCATTTTATTATGGAGCGCTACACGATTGAGCAACGCGTCGGAATTGTTAAAAATTATTATCATTATCAAAACCAATGTTCTATTCGGAAAACGTTTCGTGCACTCCGTGCAATTTATGATGTCAACGATCGTCCTTCAGAATCCACAATTGGCCGACCTAACGTCACTGGATTTTTTTCTCTGGGCATTCTAAAATCCAAAGTCTATGTTGACAAATCTCGAACGGTTGCCGCCTTAAAGGCCAATATTATGCACTTATTGCTGAAATTGAGCCATTTTTATGCGATAACGAACACTAAATGATTCTAACGACAATCTAAAATTGTCGGAGAAATGTATTGATAATTCGGATATTGTTGAAAACATCTATGAGAAGTAAAGTCCGTCGATTTTAATCTAATACTCGAAAGGAATGTGAGCTGGTGGCACCCTACATTTGAACGCCAATGGTCACCCAAGGTCACCCCTGGTTTTCGCTTCACCCCCTCGCTCCTCATACGAAAAGTCGACGAACAATACTAAAAGAAGGAAGATTCAGGGACTTGACCAAATCTGCAATACTTTCTGCAAGAAATGTTGATGTCGAAGAAATAAACGAATAAGTTGTCGAACTGTTGGACGTCAAGACCGAAAAACTCTACACCAGTATAGATAGTGTCAAGAACTGTGATAATAGTGATCTAAATGATGCTATTCTTCCAAAATATTTAAATTCGCTTAATCCGCCGAATTCCCGCTCCATGATTTACGATTGAAAACGAATTCTATTGTATGCTTATTAGAAATCTAAGCATCAGTGCAGGCCTTTGCAATGGTACAAGGCCTTTAGTTCTGGAACTTGGGGATAATCTGTTACGCTGTGAGATATTGACTGTAGATAAACAGGGAGAAATAGTGTTCATAAATCGAATAACACTCTACTGCGAAAACGTCTACCCCTTTACGTTCAAACAAAGACAATTTTAAAATAAAATTAGCCTTTGCAATGAGTTACGATTAACAAATCTCAAGGACAAACATTTGATAGGATAGTAATTGATCTCCAGAAAGGATGTATTAGTCACGGACAACTTTATGTGGCGCTTTTCAGAGTTCGTTCGTGGGACTCATTCAAACTTTATTCAGGGAAACAAAGAGGCAATAGTGTTGTCAAAAACCATGTTTTTAAAGAATTGTTTTTTTGATAATTTAATTTTGAAATTTCGCAGTCATAGGTGATTTCAGAAGATCTTTACAACTTATTTACAAGATATTTGAAGATCACAAGACAAAAACCTGAACACGATAAACATAAATGATTGAAAATAACGAAGAACGACATGAAGACTTAGCACTCTTTAAACTTTGGATTCTTACGAGTTCCATAAAATAGAATAAGTTGCACTGGACATATGCACACCGTATATTCAAAAAATAAGATCGATTTAAAGTCATTACGATGTACCGCAAAAGTAATAATTCACCAACTACTTTGATCACATTTAAAATTTATGTCTACCACGTAGGTACAAACAAAAAATGTAAGTTGAATAATTGAGCAATTGAATTTAAAATCTTTTAAAAATTTTTTTTTTCGATTGTTTGCAGTAAAATGTTGATCGAGTAGACTTCAATAACTGGCCTAATAAAAAAAAAGGAATTTCATGAAAATGTAAAAAAAAAATTAAGACTCGATATCTCGTATTATACCACAGCACATAAATAGTTACTAACTCGGTTTATAATAACACCTTGATTATGGTTATGATTATTCTGTTTTAAATAAACCACTTCGAATAATGTATACCTACACCTACGAGTTCCATAAAACAGAATGAGATAAGTAGACATACGCACACCGTACATTCAAGAAATGTGATCGATTTAAAATCATTATGATATACCATACAAAAATAATTAGTCACCAACTCCATCCATCGCATTTGAAATTTCTTCACTAGAATAACATCTATACAACTTATCTCACTGTTACATTTAATGTATAATGTACATTTAAATCAAAAATTATGCTGTTTTTTGTACAACACCTAATAAATATTTTCCATTTTATAATTATTTTGATGGACTTGATTTAAAAAAAAAGCGCGCGAAGCGCGCTCATGACCTAGTAAAATAAAAATAACGTGGAAGTGCTACAAACGAGTCCCGTTCTTTTTGTCCCTATTTCTTGATTCGGGCCCCTTTTCTTGTCTTTCTTTCTATATTTGGGGTTCCTCTTCTTGATTTTTTCCTTCGAATTTTTTTAAGAAATCAAACAACATTTGATTAACTTGCTCCCTCCATTTCGGCGGCTTGCTGTTGTGTATTTAGTTCTTTCTTGAAACTTGATTTTAAGTGGCGGATCCAAAATTCCCGTACCTTGTCCAATTCTCAAATTGAACATGATGGAATGTTCTAGAAAAATTGTTTTGTGGACTTAGTAATAAAGTCACTATTTCAGTTCAACAAAAGTTCACGCATTTTTCTCACTAATTAGATCAAATAAAGCTACTTATTATCTCGCAAATCATCCTCCTGATTATTTCAAACTAATCACTAGTTATCTTGCGAATTATTTGGCTAACTAGCTCTAATTATTAATACAATGGAATGTCCATAAAGTGCAAATTAGTTTTTTTGCTGACGCGAAAATGCAACTACATACTTAACTATACATATGGTATAGATAATAATACCAAATAATTGCAAATTTTTGTATAAATTAATTATTATTGCCTGAATTTTCGCTCCTCGGTTATCTATTTAGCATACAAATGAAGTTTTTCATGACGCTGGTGTTAACGTCCGATGTCTGCCATAATTTTCCGTGTACGGAATAATTTTATTTATTCTTATCAGTCCCTGGAAGTCTTTTTCAATTCGATGATGTATGCGATGCATAAATTCGAAATTCACAGGAGAGAATATCATGCCGCCATCCGTTGCATATTAATTATTATTCGAGGAATTTTTTCATAGAAAATATTTGCTATTGTTATTGTTGATATTGACTCTGACAATTTAATCTAGATAAGAAGTCGTCATAAAACCAGAGTCGTGAAATAATTCAAGGAGCTTGTTAACGGCCTAAACAAAAAACGAAACACGACTGGGTTCGGGTTCTGTGTGGTCTACCGGTTCCAGGGACTCAACTTGGCCGACTTCGTTTGTGTATTGCAATGCTGTTGCACCCAAAAAAAAAGACAAGAACCATGATATTCTCATGTATCAACACGTTTTAAGAGTATTCTTTTGTCACACGCTTATAATTTATCGCTATCTTTTATGCCTTGAAATAACCATGAGCGGAAGTATGGCAAGTCTGAATGTTTCAGCAAAAAAAGCTGAACATTATTTATTTTATAGTTTTTTTGCATTGGCACGAAATGGTTAATTGCAGGTTGTCGAGAATTAGTTTATCTGTATCTGGGGGCACGAATTTTTTAGGTCAATTATTAGCCTGGTTATCTGTGGCGGAAGGGTCAAAGTTCATAATGTGCATAAGCATAATTATTATCATCAGGGCTCAAAAGTCAGTTCAGTTCTATAAGGTTCTATTAAATCCCTTCAACATCACTATATTCTAAATTTACATGTCTCTGGGTAGCGCATTTTATTCACTCCCACGTCTCGCAAGATAAAAGGTACCACCGTGAAACCGGGCGGTCACCACGTAAAAACAAAAGGAACAATGTAGACTGGGATGTTATCGTGTCTTTGGGCCACAACTTTCAGTGGTCAGGTCCATTAATAACATCTCAAGCCCCAGCAACCATAGGCCAGGCACTTTCAAGTGATGATCACCGACTGATCAGTTCAAAATTAATGAGCAAAGATGTATTGAAATTAATAAAAACTCAACTCACGTTTTGTACTAATATATCATTAAAATTTTATTTAAAAGGTAAGTAGGTACACCCACACGTACCAACATTTCTATATTAGTTTTTCTCTTATATTATTATATCCCACGCATAGATTTATAATGTTCAGGTGCGTGTTTTTGTTTAAAAATTGCACTGAAACCCAAAGGTTCTTTTAAATTTCATAATCGAGTATTGGTTATATTGTTTATAAACAAATAAAATAATACCAACAAAAGTTGTTGATATTTTTGATTTATTGTTTTCAAAACATTCTCCAAAATTATGGTAAATATTGATGTTATTTGTTTCACATAGTTTAAAGCCGGCTCCACACACAATGCGGTAGGTATTATTCCCCGCCGGTTCCATATTCCGCGAACAAAGCTCTTATTTAGAAAATGGGGTTAGAGCATCTTCTGTAAAAATTGGGAATAATTATTATAAATGGATTAAAAAGATACTTTCAAATATTATTGTAGATCCATCCCATCGGTGACGTCTCTTAAGCTGGAAGAGAGAGAGAAGTCAACAGAATCGAAAATCAATACTTGGAACATTAAAGGCTCATTAAAGGCTAATTAAATGCCCCGATGAGAAATTTAATGCTCCTTAATTTTTTTCGAAAATGAGTGTTCTGCTACTGATGTGAAGTTATCAGACAAAAGTTATCAGACAATTTTCCGGAAATATCCGAAGGTTCAGTGGCGTCGTTTTTTTTTTATATGTATATTTTACCTTTATTTCTTGGTACATTTTTTCATTGTTCTTTGTGATCTAAATAAAGTCTAGTAATAATTTGAACCTGTCAGTATGGGCCGTTTTTGAGAAAAGTTGAAAAACATATTTCACCGTATTGCACCCTTAAAAATTTCAAAGACCGAAGGGGCGCAGGGGTATGGTATATTTTTTTTATTGTTCTTTGTGATCTAAATAATGTCTAGTAACAATTTGAACCTGTCAGTACGGGCCGTTTTTGAGAAAAGTTGAAAAACATATTTCACCCTCACCCTTAAAAATTTCAAAGACCGAAGGGGCGCAGGGGTATGGTATATTTTTTTTATTGTTCTTTGTGATCTAAATAATGTCTAGTAATAATTTGAACCTGTCAGTACGGGCCGTTTTTGAGAAAAGTTGAAAAACATATTTCACCGTATTGCACCCTGAAAAGTTTCAAAGACCGAAGGGGCGCAGGGGTACGGTATATTTTTTTTATTATTCTTTGTGATCTAAATAATGTCTAGTAACAATTTGAACCTGTCAGTACGGGCCGTTTTAGAGAAAAGTTGAAAAACATATTTCACCCTCACCCTTAAAAATTTCAAAGACCGAAGGGGCGCAGGGGTATGGTTTTTTTTTATTGTTCTTTGTGATCTAAATAATGTCTAGTAATAATTTGAACCTGTCAGTACGGGCCGTTTTTGAGAAAAGTTGAAAAACATATTTCACCCTCACCCTTAAAAATTTCAAAGACCGAAGGGGCGCAGGGGTATGGTATATTTTTTTTATTGTTCTTTGTGATCTAAATAATGTCTTGTAATAATTTGAACCTATCATTACGGACAGTTTTTGAGAAATGTTTAGAAACAGTTTCACCTTCAAAAATTTCAATGACCGTAGATTTGTACCTACTAATAATAAGAAAATATTGGGAATTTTCATGTGATATCCTTAGGGAGCACCTAATAAGCCCTTGTTACAAGAGATAAAGGTAAAATATACATATATAAAAAAACCGACGCCACTGAACCTTCGGCTGTTTCCGGAAAATTGTCTGATAACTTTTGTCTGATAACTTCACATCAGTTGTTCTGCTAGCTTTAACTTAAGCTAGCAGAACATGAGCGAAAAAGTGGCTAAAATAACGAAAATTGCAATTCCACTTGCACAGACAATAAAGGCTCATTGAAGGCTCTGAAAATGCACCAATATTGAATTTCAGGCTCAATTACTTTTTTTGTGAAAATGCAAAAAGCGCGATGTGTGAATAATGTCGGCCAAGCATGGTAGAAAAATCTTTCAGATGGTGAAAATCAGCGTTCCGATAGTACAATCGTAGTGAATACATTAAAGGCTAATTGAATGCTGTAATGAGAAATTTTAGGCTCCTTGAATTTTCGCGAAAATTGCTATTCTACTAGCTTCAACCTAAGCCAGCAGAACATGGGCGAAAAAGTGGTTAGAACAAAGAAAATTTCAGTTCCACGTGCACCGACATTAAAGGCTCATTGAGGGCTCTGGAAATACAACAATCGCGAATTTCAGGCTCAATTACTTTTTTGTGAAAATGCGAAAAGTGGCGATATATGGGTAATGTCGGCAGAGCATGGCAGAAAAACCTGTCAGACAGTGAAAATCAATGTTCCGGCAGTGCAGTCGTTGTGAACACATCAAAGGCTAATTACATGCTGTAATGAGAAATTTTAGTCTCTGCTAGTTTCCGCGAAAATGGCTATTCTGCTAGCTTTAACCTAAGCCCGCAGAACCTGAGCAAAAAAGTGGCTAAAATGACACAAATTGCAATTCCACTTGCACCGACATTCAAGGCTCATTAAAGGCTCCGGAAATACACTATTCGCGAGACATTTCTAAACTTACCAATAATAACCTGGTTAGTTTGGGTACTTGGCAACTTTAATCAGACTTTCCCAAACCCACTAAATCAAAAAAGTAATTGAACCTGAAATTTGCGATTGGTGCATTTCCGTAGCCTTTAATGATCCTTCAGTGCCTGTGCAAGTGGAATTGCGATTTTCGTTGTTTTGATTACTTTTTCACTCATGTTCTGCTGCCTTAGGTTAAAGCCAGCAGAATAGCCATGAAATTGGCGGAGCCTAAAATTTCTCATAACAGCATTTAATTAGCCTTAAATGTATTCACTACAACTGCACTATCGGAACACTGATTTTCACCGTCTGAGAGGTTTTTCTGCCATGCTTGGCCGACATCACTCACGCATCGCGCTTTTTGCAATTTCACAAAAAAAAAAAAATATTGAGCCTGAAATTTGGGATTGGTGTATTTCGAGAGCCTTTAATGTTCAATGTCTGTGCAAGTGAAATTGCAATTTTTGTTGTTTTGGCCACTTTTTCGCTCATGTTCTGCTGGCTTAAGTTAAAGCTAGCAGAACACTCATTTTCGCGAAAATTCAAGGAGCCTAAAATTTCTCATTATGGCATTTAATTAGCCTTTAATGAGCCTTCAATGTTCCATGTATTGATTTTCGATTCTGCTGACTTTGCTCTTCTAGCTTAAGAGATGTCCATCGGTGATCCTATCACCTACATTGAAGAATAAAGAAGCACTGAAATGACAGCAAAAAACAAAACCTTGCCTAAAGTTAGAAAAACCTGACCCTCACATGCGTGGTGAAGTTCTAAATCATAGTACCAGAAGGCAACAGGGAGATGACCTAAAAATCAAATATCATCCGGGAACCAAGCAAATAAGGCATCCTAGTTTGAAATAAAATAATAATAATAGACAAATGACATAGGCAGAGCAGAAACATTCTGGTTATGGGAGCCCCGCTTGTAAACTTGTTATCTCAGCTCAAGCTCAATGGTGGACTCGCACAAAAGAGTAGAGAAACTTATAGGGACGGAAGGCAGACTATGAATCAGCAAACACATCGGAGCAGGATTCAAAGGATCATTGAGAAATAATCGAGGACAACAGGGAAACATTCATAAGACGATGATTGAAGACAATAAAGGGGATGTGACTCTAAAAAACGACTTAAGTGTAGTATAAGTAGGCAATAGTTTTTGTTTAATTGTCTCTTGTCTCTATGGTTCATCTTGTCATATGTCTTTGTAAATGTGTCAGTCTAATATAGAATTATTTAGAAAACGTATTGTTCGTTCAGCAAATACACAATATTAAGCTACTTAAATCAGGAAAAAAAATCTAAGATCTCTCGTGAAACCCGCAGTCCTATATTCAAAATATTTTCCGAGAAAATTCCTTGTGAAGATAAATTATGCAGGAACTTGTGATGTCACAACCGCTGAAATCGCAGTCTTCTGTTCGTTCAGTCGTCAGTGGACCGTACCCCATACATTGAATGATTGCAATTCGCTCTAGGAGATAATTGTCTTCTGTTTTGGAAAATTTTTACACCTGTTAATACTGTCCCTGATAATCCAGTGTGACGTCACAAACACCTAGTTGTAACTTTAAACCGCCCTAACTCGAAAACGGACCATCGTACCAAGATGCGGTTTAAATATTCATTCTTGGATTTTTTTGCACTAAAACTTTTATTTTTGGGTCACACCCCCTTTGAGAAAAAAATTCTACCATAGACCGAGAAGAAATATTAGGTATTAAAAAATTTATAAAAAGCGGCCGCTTTGTGTCAAATATCGTCGCAAAGTCGCAACCTGAACTCAAATGAAGCATATGGTATACAGAAATCAGAATAGTGACACTAATGAAAGCAGTTATGAGCAAGATCTAATAGAAACTGAATCAAGCCAACAATTCTTCATCTCTCTTAAACAATCGCTGAAGCTCAAATCGACAACAATAATGTAATATTCCGAAAAACCTGCTGTGAAACTATCTCAAAGCCAACCTACTATAGAATTTTTAATAACTATTTAGAAGTACCAGTCGTTCTAGTGACTAAACGTTTGTCGTTTCTTGAACACACAAATAAAATTAGGTTAGGAATTTCCTATTTGTACATTTTGACGTATTAGCAATCGACATTCGTTTTTGTTGGTAATTTTTTGATTCATCTGATTCGTGATCGATAAATAAGGATGAGGTTATTCTAAATGGGTATTAAAAATATTATAAATAGGGTGGCTCATAGGCTCATTTCCAGTTGCAGTTCAAGTAAAATATCGAATTTATTGACATTCATGAAAAATATCGAACACCAAAATATCCTGTTCAGTGGAAACATACGCACAAGTTACATATACTTTAAAAAAATCGAAAAGGCTACATGGTATTTATGTCTAGGTAGAGTTTTGAGAATCACTTTCGTTGTTCATCGACATGAAATTTTGTCTTATTGTTTGGAAAACAATCAACCGAATTATTACAATATATTATATTGTGCGTTTCTTTCGCCATAAATCATAAGGAATGTTCATGTTTTCTTAGAAATGCTCCCAAATCCCTCACTCGACAGGAGGGCGGATTATTGTGCTCTTTCTAGCAAAAGGTGGCAAAGAAGGTAGCGAAATCCCTATATTCAAGGGACGGTTTCCCGGAACCGAAGCGGCTTAATCTGAAAGTGACATCAAGCCACTTGAAAAATGAAGATGTGTCCATTTGGGGTGAACTGAATAAGAAAAGGTAGTTTTTATCTTGAGAACGGATTTTGAATGCAAATAAACACGTTGAAACGTGTTCAAAAAATCTATAATTCAATAATAGGCGCTTGTAGTATAATGCACAAAACTCGATTTTCCCAGAATAATATGTTTTTCTTATCAGTATCGGCTAACGATGTTTTGTGTTAGTTTAATTAGCATTTTTATCATAAAATTCATAAATATCTTTCCCAGAAAATGATACCAATATTTGTAATGAGGCAGGTTTTATTTCTGTTTTTGAAATTAATAAGAAATACTAATTGGATTTCAAAAAATGACGCAATAGATATGCTGTTTTATTTTAACAAGTTGGAACAGGATCGATAGACATCTTTTCTTTTTAGATAACTGCCAACTGATAAACAAAGGTGTTATTTAAACCCTAGGAACCAAACAAAGCTGAGATAATAAACCATCAATGACTGGCAGGAATGTAATGTATTGTTGAGGTAGGTTGTAGGTTATTCTTGCACTAGAAAATTGGTCCATTTTAATTTAGGAATTTAAATATACCTATATCGAAACAAATTGGTAGGTATGTGTAGAAGACAAATAAGAAATAAGCTATGATTTTTATCAGAAATCATCAAAATCCCTGAATCTAACATGTGTCACTGGTATCTTCAGTAGCGAAGGTTCTGTGGTCTGTTTTCAAGTAACAAGCATTCGAAATCTGTTATAAAATGTTTTCGAACAATAATTATCAATGTCCTTGGGTTATTATTACTATTACATTTCTTCTGCTTGATTCCATTTATTCCCGATGGATATATTCGGGAATTGACTTATCCCGTAGACTGTAAACAACGCAGAGCATTGTTGGTAATATAGAATATAGGTACATATAAATGTTCATGTTCCTAATCTGCCATCAAGTCAGTGTCCAGTTGAAATGAGTTTACCATTGTTTAAGTATTTTTCTGTTCTTCCTCTCAACGCCCAATTCTTTTGAGCGTACTTTTGGTAAACATAAGTACCTACTTTTCTCGCACCGTACCTACCAATGTAAAAACTGAACACGAACACGTTGAAAGACCAAACGATGATCCAACCACTGAGAATACTTCCTAAAAACGTTGAACATAGCTTGATTGTGGCTAATTATGTAAAGGTATATACTTAGGTACCTATTTTTTGAAAAACTGTGAAATCAAAATATTTCTGTGATAATGCAGGAACAAGTGCAGAAACCGAGCTAGAAACCTGTAGGTACTGTTTTTATTTAGAATTTGTAAAATGCAAATAATAATAGCATAGTTCGTTACATTTAACGACAAAAATGCAAATACCTACTTGACTTAATGTCAGCATTCTCTAACAAATTAGTTTTAATTGTTTCTAAATGACGTAATAATTATTTCTTCTTACTAGAGAACAAGTTGAAACACGATTGATATTAATACTTACAAACTTTTTCTGTTTCGATAATTTGCCAACCAAGAGGTTTTATTTACAACCTTCCGGACAAAAGAGTCATAGGAGTGGGGCAATAAACCATCCATGACTGGGATTTTTGAATAATTTTCTAAAAGGATGATTTATGACCAACAAAAGTCAGGTAAGTGTAAAATTAGTATTTGACAACGTTATGGGTTCAAGGAATTGTTGCAATTTAATATCAGTATTCCAGCAAGTCTTTATTGTCCATCCTTTATAGGAGATTTTCGATAGCCACTTCCGCCTGACAGCGAAGAAAATTAATTGGAAACGAACAAATTAATATTTTTAATCACGATCTCTTTCACGGTGTTGTGTTAGTATGCAGGAAAGTAAGTAGGTAGGTACGTTTTGAACCTGGATCAAAAAGTAATTATCTAAAATTCAATGCGCCATTGTTAGTAAAACTGAAACTGACCGAAAATGAAGCATAAAATTTCTGATTTATTTTTGTATTCCCACATGCCTAATTAGAAAAGTTGTCGGGGTTTTTGATGAAAGTGTTTGGTAGGGTAATAGAGATTTATTAAAAGCTATTGAAGAATATAATGGTGTCTATTGATGAGTCATGTTTTTAAGGATTTTCCCCGAGGTTGCGCGCCTCAATTAAACACTATGAACAACTTGTGGATTCCTTATTAACTTAAATCTTTGAACATGGAAATGTTGGTGTGCTAAATCCATTGAGTCTAGTTAATTGAAAACGCCACTTTACTACTAAATGCCCCGTTATTTCATTCATAAACGTTATAATTTGCCTATAAGTTGTCGAGTCTCGAGTCTCCCACGGAACATGCAAATTAACATGTGTCGAGGCAGTTAGGTATTAAGTACAAACATATTTGCTGGGTTTTGGGTTACATTTCATATGTGAAATTATTTATTGTTTTAGGCCATGAACTCATGTCAGAAATTTATGAAAGTATCTGGTACCTACAATATCAATTTTGAGTTTTCACTGTTGTTCATTTAATACTATCCTCATCTTATCTAGGATATAGGATAAATAAAATACCAAACCTTGCGCAATAGTACGTGGAATTGCTTGACGGTAAATAATTCCTTGTAATACAACAATAATAATGCAAATTCTGTTTACTCAAAATACAAAATAATTATCAGTTTTAGATTTCAATATTCAAGCAATAATTTCAATACTTAACTAAAAAATAACATATAGGTAAGTATCTGCAAAAAAAAATAATATCCGGGAAAATTGTTTAACTTACCATTCAATACTTTTATATCCTTTCGCGCAACAATGCAGCCCTTTAAATTTACCAACAATAGCGAATTCCTCGTTGGTAGCCTCTTTGGTAAGTCGCATACCATCACCACCGTCCTGGAAAGTGTTTACAGAACAATAATCTTCTATGGCAAAGGCAACTTTTAGTCCAACAAGTGCAAATACAAAACTCAAAATACGATAAAGGGCCATAATTGTTAATAATAATACACTGATTAACGTTTTAAATTGTGTTTAAAAATTAAGTCACTATAATGTCATTTTATTTTGGCACGAAGTTTCCGTAAAAAGATCGCGTGTCGTTCGAGAAACGATCAGTCACAATGCGAACACTACGAAAGTTTGTCGAATAATGGCACGAGATTTGAAATTCTCAGTTCGGTCCGGTCAGTATTACCTGAGCGCCGCGCATTATGCAGCTCTCTGATTGGCCAGGATTTAATAAAAGCAGGGAAGGTGGGGGTTAATGTCAATAGAATGCTTAATTGATAATTTATTTATTCATTTTATTGTTAAATAAAATCAGGTTACCGGCTTGATAGGCAATTTTTGATCCTAAAGTGTCAATTTTGAACAGGGCCGCAACTAGAACCCTCGGCGCCAAAGGCAAGTCCAAATTTTGGCGCCCCTCCACCGCCTTCTCAAAAGTAACAATAAATATATTTTTTGATGCTTTGGTCTTTGCATGAAATTTTTTCAATACATTTGAAATGAATTTAAGAATCAATGAAGAAGTCATCTCATAAATTTAGATCGATGGTTCAGATAATAACATAACATAACAGCTTCTTCCCCGCGGTTCCACCTGCCGTTAAATTTAAAAGAAATTGGACTATCTGTAAATAATTTAGAGTTATTCATCAGACAATATAATATACAGTGACCGCCAACAACTTACAACAACAAGATATCAAAGAGAATGTTACGGGGGATCGATTCAGCATACCCATCAACAAAAAAAAGCACTTTGACAGATGTCATGTGACAACAGTTATGGCGGGAAATTTGAAAAGTTCGCCTTGAATATGTAAAAAGTGGGGTTAGATGACCAGAAATCGAAAAATTGTAGAGAGAAAAGTGGTTCAGAACTCGATTTTACGTCTATGTGTAAATTTTTAAAAAGGTACTAGGATTTTTATTAAATATCAATTTTTTGGCCTGTTTTCTGGTAATTTGAAAAATTTCAAAAACTTTTCGCTTGGTTCACATAATTCAAAGTGAAACTAACAAAAAAGAACCCAGTGCAATCATTCTGCTTAATTGTCCCGCGGAAAATTGTAATAAACCAAAAATTCATTTTCAGACCACTCTGGTCTTGTTGCAATGACCTACAGAAAACGAAAATTTGAAATAACAAATTTGGAAATATCATAAAATCGTTCTTAATGATCCAATACCTCTTTTCTAAATTCAATCAAACCAATATTTTTGCGAAAAGTTTTTGATATTCTTCAAATTACCAGAAAACAGACCAAAAAATTGATATTTATTAAAAATCCTTGTACCTTTTCAAAAATTAACAAATGGACGTAAAATCGAATCCTGAACCACTTTTCTCTCTACAACTTTTCGATTTCTGGTCATCTAATCCCACTTTTTACATACCTATTTAAGGCGAACTTTTTAAATTTCCCGCCATGACTGTGGTCACATGACATCTGTCACAGTGCTTTTTTGTTGTTGATAGGTATGCTGAATTGATCCTACGTAACATCCTTTTTAATATCCTAATAATAAAATATTTTCCCACTTGTTGCCAACTTTTTGGCGGTTACTGTATATATCTAAAAACAACCTAGATAAGCTGTAGAATTCATTCAAATAATATAATTTCGTCATCGGACTCATCTTCGCTGATGCTACATAATAAATCCAAAAGTGCTACAGCACGTACAATTTATGTACGGGTGTTTCCTCAAATTTTGACCCCTACCTACAGCTATACGAGGTGGAAAAAAACTTTAAACATGAAAGTTGTAGGGTTTTATGTCTATTATCTTTTGCGAATGTTAAAATGGGCAAATGACAGGTGCCAACTGTCACAATGACAAACACCTGCATTTTTCAAACGAAACACCCTGTATATTTTTGGCTAGAATGATAGATTTTTTTCTTCTGATTCCAAATATACCATATATGTTGATATTTGGTTCAGCTGTTTTTGCGCTATTGAAGTTTAAAAATGCATTTACATTACCCTTAATTTAATCTGTCCTGGTTTCTTATATCAATGATGAGGCTTGCTCAATGCAATTTTAAAATTAATAAGCGCAAAAACAATTGAACCAAATATCAACATATATGGCATATTTGGAATCAGAAGAGAAAAAACTATCATTCTAGCCAAAAATATACAGGCCGTTCCATTTGAAAAATGCAAGTGTTTGTCAATAGTTGTATTCCTTTCACATCTAGGAGGAGCTCCGAAACAGCTCCGGGGCTTCACGCGCTTATTCCTTTCGAAAACTGTTTGTCGTACCACGCATCTGTTCCCTGCAAATCGGGGGCTTCTAAACACCGGAGCGAGTAGCTCAAGTGTTTCAAACTCTTGAAAGGAATACAACTATTGTAACAGTTGGCACCTGTCATTTGCCCGTTTTGACATTCGCAAAAGATAATAGACATAAAACCCTACAACTTTCATATCTAAAGTTTTTTTCCACCTCGGGCACCTCGTATAGCTAAAGCTGTAGGTAGGGGTCAAAATATGTATAAGGAAACACCCTATATGGTACATATAAACAAGCACAAAACAAACTGCACTGACTCTCCACGAGCCATGGAAAACGCCATTATATTATCGCGAACAGTTTTGGAACGAGTTCTCCAGACTGTCTAAATACGTAAACGAACGTTGTGTCAATCAGAAGTTCTTGCTAAAATCCTAGGACCGCTAGAACTAGTTCAGAAACGGTTCCGAACCGATTCTGGTTGATCCCCGCGAATCCAGAACCGTAACTAAAAGTTCGGAATTTTGTGATCCGCGAACACCATTACTTGAACTGCGCATGCGAAACAGTTTCGAACTAAACTACGCGTCCATCGAACTCGAACACCCCAATTTTTGGTCACTTTTTGAAAGGCTATAACTCAAAATCTAGCAGGCTGATTTTGTTGAAATTTTCAGGAGTGGAAGGATGCTCTATTTGCTATTTAATTCCCAGTTCTTAACAGATTTCTGGACACCTGCTAAAAGATACAGGGTGAAACATAAGGTAGCGATTTTATCGCGAAAGTTTGGGTTCACCCCATTCTGCTGGAGGGAGGGTTAAGCAGATTTTTGGTATGCAGTTTAGAAGAGCACCTTAGTACCTCGGGACGCTTTTGAGATTTTTTGAATATCGCAGCCCACTACGATTTTATCTTGAGTTATGCGATTTTATGTAAAATATAGCTATTGACGTCATTATTTCTTTCGAAACAAACACTACAATTATGGCGCATGTGGAAACACACTTTAAAACATATCATACAGGGTCATACAAAAATATACAGTGTGTCTATTTTTCTAACCAGAGGTATCTTGGTTATTATTAAAGATACGAGGTCCGTTAAATTAGGGCAATGTCGCGCAATTTTATGGCCAATAAAATGGGGTTTAACACTGGCACCGCTGCTTATAGACATTGCAGGTGGTAAACCAAGAATTACTTCGGCTCGGGATGACAACAGAATTCTTTTACCAGTGCTTTCAACAGAGCTCTCAATTTTTCGCGAATAAGGATCGCTTTAGGAATTGCATGAAGCCTCAAAATCAACAATTCAAAGACGTCTTCATGAGAGAAATTTAAGAGCCAGACAGCATGTCCATTATTAAAAACAGTCCATCGAAGAGCACGAATAAACTGGGCTAATATGCATAGACACTGGGGAGTAGCTGAATGTTAGGGATGCTTGTTTGTGAATGAATGCAGATGTACGTTGTATTAGAATGACGGGCCTGTATTAGTATGTAGAGAAACGCGTGAGAGCTATAGAGAAGAATGCATGGAAGTAAGAGAGGCTTTTGGTGGTGGTGGCGTGACAGTTTTGAGGGGGTTATTTATCGGAATGGGTAGACTGAACTGGTAATTTTAATGAGAGAGAGAGTATGAATGAAGAATGTAACCGGGATTTGTGTGTAAAGGCGGTTACACACGGACGTGGATGTCTGAAAACATGTACGCACATACATGAACGCGCGAACAAAAACATCAATGTGTATGCAGAATACCAACGCGTTTTTGAATGTGCAAGTGGTAGAATGACGGTCAGGTGAATTTCTACGCATCAATCGAACTCGAACACCCCAATTTTTGGTCACTTTTTGTGAGACCGTAACTAGAAATCTAGCTGGCCGAATTTGTTTAAATTTTCAGGAGTGAAAGGCTGATCTAAGTGCTAATTAATTTCCATTTGCTAACAGATTTCCGTCCACCTGCTGAAAGATACAGGTTGAAACATAAGTTGGCGATTTCTTTACGAAAGTTTGGGTTCACCCCATTCTGCTGGAAGGAGGGTTGAGTAGATTTTAGAAGACTACCTTAGTACCAGTTTAGAAGAGTACCTTAGTACCTCGGGACGTTTTTGAATATCGCAGCCGACTACGATTTTATGTAAAATATAGCTATTGACGTCATTATTTCTTTTCAAAACAAACACTACAAGAATGGCGCATGTGAAAACACACTTAGAAAATATTATACAGGGTCATACAAAAATATATAGGGTGTTCTGGTAAGAGTTTCCGGATGTTTTTCTCAATTCCAACGAAAAGCCAACTAGGAAACATTTAATACTTTATAGCAATAAGTAACATGATCGTTAACAATTATACGTGAAACACAATATCCAACAAATAGCCATCGCGACTTTTCTCACAGCACACAACTCTTTTGCCAAAATTTTCTCGATCACATCAGTGCACATTTCCGGTGGTATCTCACGAATAATGTGCCGAATCACATCTTTCGACTCTTGAATTGTTTGGAGATTGTTCACATACGCTTTAATTTTGATATAAGCGGCGCAACATGTCACACAGCAAGATAAACCATTGACTTATTGCAAACAGGGTTTGAAGATAAACTTCTTTCAAGAAATGAGGATGTCAATGGCCGCCTAGATCTTGCGATCTAACGCCACTAGACTTTTTGTGGGGTAACATCAAAAGCAAAACGTATGTTAACGATCCCCCAAACAATTTAAGAGTTGAAAGATGAGATTCGGCGGATTATTCGTAAGATACCACCGGAAATGTGTACAGATGTGATCGAAAATTTTGGCAAAAAAATTGTGTGCTGTGAGAGAAGTCGTGGTTGGATATTGCATTTCAGGTATAATTGTGAACGATTATGTTACTTATTGCTATAAAGTATTAAATGTTTCCTAGTTTCCTTTTCATTTGAATTGAGAAAAACATCCGGAAACTCTTATCAGAACACCCTATATATTTTTGTATGACCCTGTATAATATGTTCTAAGTGTGTTTTCACATGCGTCATTCTTGTACGGTTTGTTTTGAAAAGAAATAATGACGTCAATAGCTATATTTTACATAAAATCGTATAGCTCATGATAAAATCGTAGTCGGCTGCGATATTCAAAAAATCTCAAAAACGTCCCGAGGTACTAAGGTACTCTTCTAAACTGCATACCAAAAATCTAGTTAACGCTCCCTCCAGCAGGATGGGGTAAACCCAAACTTTCGCACAAAAATCGCCAACGTATGTTTCACCCTGTATCTTTTAGCAGGTGGCCAGAAATCTGTTAAGAACTGGAAATTAATTAGCAATTAGAGCATCCTTTCACTCCTGAAAATTTGAACAAAATCGGCCTGCTAGATTTTGAGTTAACGCTTTTCAAAAAGTGACCAAAAATTGGGGTGTTCGAGTTCGATTGACGCGTAGTTTAGTTCAGAATCCTTACCGCGCGAACGAAGCTATTGTAAAAGTGAAATCTGTTTACGAAAACTATGATCGGGTTAACCCGATCGCCAGCAGACGTATTTTGTCTTTTTTCAATCGTATTCATTAAGGAAAAATAGAAAACATTCAGCTGCTGATCGGGTTAACGGCTAAATAGAAAAGAGTCAAAAGAAATAATGCATGCAGCATGCAGGGTCCTTATTCTTGAATAGAGGTAACAAAGACAGAACACTCGTTTTCCTAGAAGCGCTGCTCATCGCCTCTTTCAAGAATAAGGATCCAGAGGGCGCCCACGTCTCTCACAATGCTCCTGCTCAGTTTGCTCGGATCAAAGATCGACCCGAAGCTAATCTCTGGCTAACGAATGTTGGGCGCTACGTCATCCATACTTGAATTTATCACAAACAACTTAATCAAACGTCTAAAGAACGTCCTTTCTTTACCTTTTTAAACACTCGGACATGGACATTACCACGTGCAGAAACAGTAGTTTCCAAAACTTTTCTTTCAGAACTTTATGCTTATGTTTGTGAATATATCTCGAACGTCTTATTTCGTCGTTTTTAAAAATGATTTTGTGCAAACGTTTATACAACGTTGTATTTTAGTCCTCGGATGTTTTGACGTTAAACAGACTTTAAAAAAATGTCCATCGTTTTGTACCATTAGGGTAAGTAGGTACCATCGTCACCAAAAGTAACTGGGACAGCATCACATTAGCTCTTGTCCTATTATATGAATTTTATTATCAAATATTTGTCCAAACTATGCATTAAATGCATTGAAATGAATGACAGTAGAATTAGTCCAGGAGATTATCATGCATTATTTGTGTCCCAGATACTTTTGGTGACGATGGTACATTTTCAATAAAATTATTGGGATAATTATTTAAGATATTTTCGAGCTTTGAATGCAGCAAAATCTTCAAGTAGATGATTCATTTCTAACATGCTCACTGCTTACTTTTTCCTGGCCGAGATGATCTTGAATACGTTTTTATTAATTTTAATTTAGAGAAACTTTTCTTAACACTTGCAGGAGTTAGGGACAATGGTAATAAAATGCTGAGGATCTGAGGGCCACAACAACATTCGGTGCAATATCCAGTAACGTCTATCACAGATAGTTCATCAGCTAATTATGCCACATTGACATCGAAAGAATTGTCATGCATGAGAACATACATATTATAAATATTTGCAATATTCCGATAACTCTTCTAGATGAAGTTTTTTGTAGTAAATGGATATCATATAAGAATAAGAAGTTGAAATGCCCACTGTGCTGGTTCAATTGTCCAAAATGACACCTATCCTATAATACAGAGTGTTTGGTACATCGATAGGAAGTTTTTAATGATTAGGGGAAATACGTACAAAATGACATATGGTTTTACTTTTGGTTTACAAATCTTTATTGATAAGACAGGGCACAGTCATATTCCACACAAATCACCTTTGGTTCATTACTTATCAAAACAAATAAACATTTTCTATAGGATAGAAATAATAAAAAATAAAATTCTCAGTTTAACCAAAATCAAGCAAAATCCATTTTGTCCATATGCTTTGGACAAAATGACATATTACACAAGGACAAAATGACATATATGTAACTACTATTCAATTATTGACACAGTTCACATATGAAATGCTTGGTTCTTCTAGGAACATCAGCGCAAGCCGCGTGAGCCCAATGCGAGCAACTTAAGCACCGCAACCAGTCTTCTCTGGGCCTAGATCGTGAAAAAAGATCATTGCAATATATGCATGGACAATCCTCTTCATCATCTTGAAGGTTATTGGGAATATTTTCTTCGTCACTGTCATCTTCAAATATCTTTTTAGTAACATTTCGTATCCTCTTGACTGGGGGAGGTTTGGGCTCATTTTTTGATTTAATTTCCATCATATTGGGTGTGGAAGTTAAAACTAAAGAGGACTGCCGAGTCTTTGGTTTACGTTTCCCTTGGCCACTAATAAAGCGTCCTTTTGGGACCGGACAAATCTTCTCGATAGAGATACTAAGTATAGAGGACGATGAAGCAGCAGATGGATGAGTTTGATTCGAAAGAGAAGTTGAAAGAATCTTTTTTTGATCAGTTTTTGCTGCTGGAACCTCAGAAGGATCGTCTTGTTGATTGGTAGGTACCATGGTATGGGAACTCTGTGGCTGAGGTGGCGATTGAGGTGGTGTTGTCTCGGCAATTTCAAGAACGTGTGTTACAGGAAGCAAAACTGAATCGTCTTGTAGCTGTGTAGATGGCCCAGGAATAGGAGCATGATCAGAAGCCATTTGAGGGCGAGGTCGCTCATTGTCGGTATCTTCCAGCGGTATGTTTGTAGTCTCCGAAGGCTCGAACATATAATCAGGGAATATTCCAGGATTTAGAGGCCAAATACCAGTGCTTTTGAATCCTTGACAACCATTTTGTACTGTAGCTGCCTTGCCGTATGCTTTGTTGAACAGGCCGGCAATCTGAAATTGTGTAACAACACGCCCAGGATGTGCTTTCAGCCACTGGGATATTTCTTGGTTGAAGTAAGTTTTCAAGGGCGCGAAAAATGTAACATCCAGAGGCTGCATGCGATGGGTGCAGTGTGGAGGCAAACAAATAACAATTAGGCCTGTTCGTAGAGGAATCACAAACCAGTCAGAGTGAATTTCATTGGTTGAAACTAGTTTTCTGACTGTTTCTGACTGTTCTCAACCAATGAAATTCGCTCTGACTGGTTTGTGATTTCTCTACGAACAGACCTATTATACCGTTGTCTTTCGCATATTCTAAAGTTTCAATCCCTTTATGACTTGCATGGCCATCGATAATCAAAATTACCTTATCGTCAATACTTGCTTTCACAAAATTTTGGAAATGCTTCATCCATTTCAGAAATATTTCAGTGGTCATCCACCCTGATTGTTGAGCTACACCTAAAGTACCAGGAGGAGCTTCGTCGACCAGTTCATTTTTCATGTTTTTCCTAGGAAAGATCAACATCGGCGGGACAAACGTACCAACGGCATTAACACAACAAACAACAGTGGTGTTGGTTCCACGCTCTGCACTGGTTATAACGCTAACTTGCTTTCTGCCAGTAGTAGCCAAAATCTTTTGGGGTTTTTGAACAGTAGATAGACCTGATTCATCAGCGTTATATATACGATGTGGCCTAGAGCCTACAGTCTCCAGCATCTTTCCATATAGTTGAAAAAACTTTTCGACTTGAGGCCTATTGAAAGCCTGAGCACGGGCTGCTGAAGTAGCTTCAGGTTTGCGCAGAGAGATATCTTTATTTCTTCTTAGAAATCCTTCCATCCATTCTTGTCCTGCTTTTTGTTTCAGTGGGCTGAATCTATGAGCTAAACCGTTTCTTTCGGCTAACTGAAAAGCTAATTCTTGCACCGCTGCTCGCGTCAATCCAAACAAACGAGATTCAAGGAATTTTATGTGCTGAACTAATTGCCTTTCCACATCAGGTGGAAAGGTAGATTTCCAAGATCCAAGACCTTTCGAATTGGTCTCCAAAGTTTTGTTAGTACCCAAAGCATGCCTCCGTAGAGTTGCTTGAGGGACACCAAATGTTCTTGATGCCATTAACCAGCCCATTTCATTATTTCGAACTGCCTCTATAGCTCTCTGCATTGAGTCTGTACTCCAGGATTGGCGATCAGTCGTGCGCTTATAATTACGTGGCATTTTGGAATATCTGTGAAGAAAATAACAACTAAATTAAATTAACCTCATTGAGTCAGCTCTTATGGACAAAACGACATACCATGTCATTATGTCCAGTGTTCATGTATGTCGTTTTGTCCATACAGCCTATTGAAAAAACAAAATTCAAAAATAAATACAAAGAGGATTTATTTATTGCAAAAAGTTACTTGAGGGTAACAACACATCTTTGAGGGATAAAATAAATGCGATACTAATAAGTACAATTTCCAAAAACTTACCACTTAAATAAAAACACTTTTTGTTTAAAAAAAACTCGTAACATACAGAAGCTGGTCGTCGGCCATGACACCGCGGTTAATGCAAGGGTCGCGTTCAATTTTTCCCAGGTTAATGAAAGTCATGCGGGTCACGTTCTGCAATTGTCAGTTTCGCGCTAGAGCCCGCCAAATTCGAATTATGCCACATATGTCATTTTGTACGTATATGTCATTTTGTACGTATTTCCCCTACTCATTGAAAACTTCCTATCACTAGTTGGGGTCATTTGGGAGCTGTTTGATCATATTTACCCTTATGCAAAATTTTGTCGTTTTTGAGATATCAGCATTTTAAGATATTTTTGGGAAGTATTTGAATTGTTCCTAAAACATATTGTTTTTTTTTGGAATAACCATTTTAACCTTTCTCAATTTTTTTCCCGATATTCCTGATATGCACTCTTTCGAAAAACTCGGAAAGAAAATCCGAATGATTGATACAAAAAATATATAGCCCAAGTTATGTGTTAAAATATACAGTGCCTCTATACAAGACAGTGGCGGGAATAGAGGGACTCATTTTTGATTGGCTGCAGAATATCGGCTATGTTTTGTCGAAAGTTATTTGTGTTTACCTTTTGATTCTATGGAGATTTATGCAATTTTGTGTTAATATAATTTTGTTTTTGTTATTTGTGCCTGTTATTGACTATTTTGTGAGGAAAAATTAGAACAGAAAGAACAAATACATTATTGAATGAGTTCGACAAAACATGGCGGGTAGGCGGAGCTTAGGCGCTAAAGTTATTTGTGTAAAACCATTTGATCCTATGGAGATTAATGCAATTTTGTGTTAATATAATTTTGTTTTTGTTATTTGTGCCTGTTATTGACTATTTTGTGAGGAAAAATTAGAACAGAAAGAACAAATACATTATTGAATGAGTTCGACAAAACATGGCGGGTAGGCGGAGCTTAGGCGCTAAAGTTATTTGTGTAAAACCATTTGATCCTATGGAGATTAATGCAATTTTGTGTTAATATAATTTTGTTTTTGTTATTTGTGCCTGTTATTGGCTATTTTGTGATAAAAAGTTGGAACAGAAAGAAAAGAAAAAACAAATACACTATTGACGGAGTTTGACAAAACATGGCGGGTGGGCGGAGCTTAGGCGCTATTGTCGCCACTGTCTTGTATAGAGGCACTGTATTAAAATACATGGATTCAAAATATCTAAAATGGCGATATCTCAAAAAACGGCGAAACTTTGCATGAGGGTAAATATGGTCAAACAGCTTCCAAATGACCCCAACTATCACTCATTGAAATCTTCTTGAAATCTTCCTATCGATGTACCAAACACCCTGTATAATTGGTTCGCTGTTCGATTTATATTTCTTAATTTTTTTTAGGTCGTTGGACTCATTTTCTATTAATTTTTGTTGTTGTATGGTATGAATTTGCCGCCCCTGGATCGTGCCGCCCTGGGCGGCCGCCCATTTCGCCCCCCCCCCCTTAAGCCGGCCCTGCAATTAGGTGCCTGTTAAATTGAGCCTCTCAAAATATAACGAAAAGTCAGACGCCCAGACAGCACAGAGGCATCTTAAAGACGTCCCTAAGATGTCCACAAACCACATTTAAGACGTCTTATAGTCATAGACATCTGCTTACACTTACGTCTTCGAAGCATCTTAAAAACATTACAAAACCCAACGCTTCAGGCGTCGTTCTAAAGACATTAATTTTTCTATGACATTCTAAGATCTTTTCGCATTCAAAACACGTTGATGTCAAGAAATTTACACTTTGCACATCAATGCATTTTGAATAGGAAATATCGAATAGATCTTATGGACGTCTTTTTTTGGTCATCAGACGTTTAGACATAATGCTGACCTGAAAAAGACGTCTTTAAGACTTTGTGTGCTGTCTGGGCTGGGAGATCTATCCATCTATTTAGTCTTCTTTGGTCCATCTTTGGATCGGCCTCCCCCAGTCTTTTAAATTTTTCTGTGTTCACCTCTATGTTATCAGTAGGGACAGTAGGGTGCTATTTGTGATAAAATTGCTCTAGAAATGAATTTTGTGGGAGCAAAGTGTCACAAGCTTTAATTGTTAATGTATCAAAAGTTTTATTTTGGAGATTCTGAAACCGGAGGTACCTAATCCAAAATTAGACCATGCAAAAGGTGATTTCAAAGAACGAGACATTGGCATCATTGATAGAATGTAACGATTACTACAATGATATGATCGCAAACTCCAAAAAGTTCTTTCACAAGTTTCGAAGATATGTATAATTATGGATTTGAGAAATTTTGTAAAGCATTGTGGCGTACGGCTGAAATTGCGTTTTTCTCGGTATTATCTTGAGAAATGGGAAAAAATTGCGAAACATAAATATGGTAATTTTTATATTCACACTACGATATTCGCTAAACAAGCTCTTAAAACAAAAAGTTGTTATCCTTTATAAAAGTTTCTAAAATGTATTACCATATTTCTCTGTATTTTTGTTAAATATACAGTTTTTAGTGTAGGTATATCTTATAAGTACTTTGTCATACAATCCTTGAATAAAATGAATATGTTTAAATAATCTTGTTATGTAGGTACCTAGGTACTAAAGATGTGCTATGGTTTGCTGAAATATAGGAAAAAAGAACTGCTGGAAAACACTCCCCCAGTTAAGTATTTCAAATATTCAAATAGATGTGTATTAGACGAGTTTTCCGAATATCTGATTGATTATATTAAGTGACATTGTTTTAAGGCTTTCCTCAAATGGTTGTTGTAAACGGTCATTAATGTATGACGAGGTTTAATGGCCTGGCCTCTTCGATGGTGTTACCTAGGCTACCTCCAACGGACGATTCCTTAAGCTTCCATGTTTTAAGAGATTTTCACCAAACCAAGATTTGGTTGAACACTTCGAAACCAAAAATGGAACTGCTATAATTCATTTTCTCCACGTTCACGCTACCGGTGAAATTAGATTTTTTTGGCTTTTTTAATTGTGTAAATTTTACATCTCTAACCTTTTGATCGAATTTTGATCAATGTTTTCTCGAATAAAAGAAACATTTAATTACTTGTAATACAACGGTCGAAATTTGATCGTGGCGCCATCTAAAACAAAACCTCAACACCAAGCAGCAATTTTCGCTGCAATATGGTGACTGAGTATCTAATTGGCCGACCAAAATTCAGTTCGTGGGAAAAACCCAGAATAGGAAAACCTATTATCCACTGATGAGAAAAATTTTCTCATTACTTGTAATTCCGTTACTGATCAAGATCAGACTATGGATCGGACCCTTGTTATAGGGAAATTGATAAAATAATGGATGCACGTCATCAAAATGTATGAAATTAGCATGTCGCAATGTTGCCGCATCAACTTCGTTTTACCACAGAATAACAAACATTTGTTTGTTATTCTGTGGTTTTACTTTGACATTCCATATTCAGTAAAATTTCTCTTATCCCAGGTTATATTTTTATTAATAAATTGATAAGAATCACTAATCACTCATACCATAAAAATTAAATTCCATTAATATGTACAATTTTATAGCAAGTATAACTTAAATTATATCCCAACTATCAATCCCAGACTCGTTAAAAACTGATAACAGACCTCAAATTATTGAAATCAATAACCGAAGATTTTCAGAAAGCAATATTTGGCAACATTACCCAGGACTGCCAACCAAAATCCCATTTTATCGGCAGATTCGGTTGGTTATATGATCCGAAAGCATTCTATCTCTTTTTAACTAGAATTAAACAAAAGAGAAAATGCGCTTTGAGTTTAACACGAATTTTAATTTCTTACAAACTGCAACTGGCAATAATTTCGACGTGAGACGTCATTGATGACGTGCATCCATTATTTTAATAATTTCACTATATTAGGAAAATTATTGTTTAAATTATGAGATCTACAGTCTATTTTTTCCCAAGATAGATTTTGACATTGAAAGCTTTGAAACATAAACAATAAGGCCGGATTTTCATGCATCCGTTTGTCCGACGAAATATGTCCGAAAAATCTTCTATTTTGACATATTTTTATACGATTATGTCAGAATAGAATGTTTTTCGGACATCTTTCGTCGGACAAACGGATGCATGAAAATCCACCCTAACGCTTGGCCCTGATTAGTCGCAAAATGAGGTGTCTCTGCAGGTTGAGTGTTGACATCAGTTTTACGATGCATATCGCGCAAATGGCATTTTGCGACCAATACGCGGCATTGTTTGTGTTTCAAAGTTGACAATGTCAAAATCTATCTTGGGAAAAAATAGACTGTGAACTATTTCAATTAGGCTCTCCAAACAACGTGATTTTTCAATATGGCGACTGTGGGAAAGCCCTCCAAAAATCACTCGCTTACGAATTTGCGTTGCCATGCGCCATTTTGCATAAATTCCCTCCCCCCCCCACCAATGAATTTGAACCTTCCTATTGTTATGTATCCAGACTTCTAAATGATACACGTTTAATAACTGGGGAACGTTAATTCTATTGAAAAGACACTAAATTATGGAGAACATGAAACTAACGTTATTACTAGACTAATGACTTGACACAACTGTCCTATTGACATTAGGGGAGTACATTAATAAACTAAATTAATATAAAACCAAGGTTCAAACACTACATTTTCCCCTCCTACTTTAAGATTCATTATAAATCCAATTTAAGTGGTTTTTTAATTGTTCTGCCAGATCTAGTAGTATCACTAGGATAAATATGACTTGGAGGATCTATTGTTTTGCTTGAAACAGACACATTACTTGGTTTAGCATATTTTTGAGATTGGTCACATTTGGGTGATGATACATAAGACTTAGGGCTTAAAATGTCACTAACTAAGTTCTTATCCTCAGTTGGAGTAACACTTGCACTCGTTGAGGGACAATCATTGAGAATGTCATTTTTTGGTAATGAAATATCACTATCTATAACCTCATGTCTCTCAACGAATTGACTCATACGCATATCATTCGCGTGCACAAATTTAATATTATTATCTATCTGTACAAGATAAGTACAATGGCTTAACACTTTGACAATTTTACCTATTTGCCACAATTGTGTTTGTTTATTCTTTACATAAATATCATCATTTAAGGAATACAATTTCAATTTAGTGATTTCAGATTTGAGCTTTGAGTTTTTATTGAAGGAGGGTTTTAAGAGATCAAATCTAGTCCTTGGACGCCTTTTAAAAAGACATTCAGCTGGCGAAACTCCAGTAGATGTAGAAGGAGTATTCCGATAAGTAGGTAAATAAGAAATTCTCTAAACGATTCAGAATTTTAT